>JAVGWX010000024.1:29427628-29430128 GCA_036924085.1 Ariolimax columbianus
GGACAGTAAAGACATTTTGGTTACATCAAACGACAGAACATTTAGACAATACGGAAATGGGTTGTAATCATGCCAGATGTAATAATAATAATAATAATAATAATAATAATAATAAGGGAGCATGATGCTGAGCAGCGCATGAGCTGCAGTGGTCAGCGACCCATATATGACTGCTAGCGTCAGGACCAGCGAACCAAAGCTGCTAAGACCTTTCTACACCTCCGCGCGGTGATCCTGGATTACAGGCTGCACCAGGGCAGACTGGCTAAGGAGAAGGGATTGAAGAGGGAATACTAACCCGGTACAAAAAAAATGGTCGCTGAAGTCGGATGTGTTGGACCGTAAGGTGCAAATATCGCATTCAAGCTGTAATCTACGACACAACACATTCCGTTCTCTGGACTACTTTCTGCTACTAAAGCCCTTTTAGGGTTTGGTGGCGGAAGATTAAGAACGAACGAAGCCAAACCACGCCATAATAATAAATTCGCTTATGCGTCTGAAGCCTGTTGGGTTGATCGGCCACGTCTGTGACCTACTTATGCGGCTGGGCTCTAGGCCTCATCCAGAGTGCATGGAGAGGTTGCTATCTGCGAGAGTCATACCATGTGGGGACGAATGCTTCTGCGCCTCCATTTGATCGGGTGAAGCCCTTTGGCGCTGAGTAGCGACCTGTGAAGTATCTTCTTGATCGGGGTTTCCTTGTGCTGCCTGACGACATGACCGAACAGAGGAACTCGGCGACGGTCCAGTGTTTCATGATCCTGCCGGACGACATGACCGAACAGAGGACCTCGGCGACGGTCCAGTGTTTCCTGATCCTGCCGGACGAGATGACCGAACAGAGGAACTCGGCGATGGTCCAGTGTTTCCTGGTCGAGACGGACGACATGACCGAACAGAGGAACTCGGCGACGGTCCGGTGTTTTCGAGATTTGGCGGAGACATGTTTTAGCAGAGACCTCTACGTTGCGGATGTAGTCGTTCCATCGGATTCCCAGAATACACCGTTGCTTGCTCACGTGGAAGGCTTCTAGTCTTGATATGTCATGTTTGAGTAATGTCAATGTTTCGGAGCCGCAAAGCAGGACTGGGACCACGCAACACTGATAGTTACGGATTTTAGTTTTAAATGGAGATCTTGTCGTTAGTTCATACGCGTCTCACGTCATGCAAGGCAGACGCAGCTAGTCCGATCCCCCTTGACATAACGGGTCCGCTGCGTCCATCAAATGTTATCATGCTGCCGAGATAGATGAATTCTTTGCTGCCCTCCGCAGTGTGACGTTGAAGTTCAGTACCTTGAGGTACTGTGCCGGACATAAAGTTATGAACTTTGCTTTTGGCCCAAGAGATAGACAGGCCTGGGCAGGGCGTTTCGCTGTCTAGGATTTCTGCCGAACAGAACAATGCCATCTACGGTAATGATTGTCTGGTCTAGCGATACTGTCTTGGTGCGCGCTAAGATGGTCATACAGGCAGTTGACAGCCTAGTAGAATAGTTCAGGGGCAAGCGCACATCCCTGTCTGACTCCAGAAGTCGTGGGGAATCTGTCTGAGAGAGAGCCACTCAGTCTAATTCTGGTGCTGTCGTTCTTGTGTAGCTCAACAACAGGTAATAACGCTATTAAATAGATCAGGTCATCCTGTAACCATGAGGCCGTTGGGGCACACACGAAGATATCCCTACAACCCCACGCTAGCTCTCTCTGTCAGCAGCCGCTCCCTGTGCCACCTCTGGTCGAAGATTGGTCCATTCTTTTATGTTGTCCTCGCCTACCTCTTTTTGGATCGACCTCTTCGTCGTCTGCCTTGCACTTTTCCGTGCGGGATTGTATTTGCAAGATAATTTGATCTTGATATGTGACAGTAATAAGCTAGTTTCTGTCATGTCACAGTTGCCAAGAGGTCTTCAAAAGGCCCTATTTCTGTTGTATTTCCTCGTATTTCCTCATTTGTAACTCGATCTGTGTATGTGACCTGAAGAAGTCTTCGGAAACATCTCATTTTCAAGGCATGTATCCTCTACAGGTCAGCTGTAATTGTCCATGTCTCACACACACACAAAAAAGGATAGGCAAGGATCACTACCAATTTAACACTGACATAACTCATTGGTTTGCAAGGATCACTACCAATTTAACACTGACATAATTCATTGGTTTGCAAGGATCACTACCAATTTAACACTGACATAATTCATTGGTTAGCAAATGGAACTACCAATTTAACACTGACATAACTCATTGGTTTGCAAGGATCACTACCAATTTAACACTGACATAATTCATTGGTTTGTAAGGATCACTACCAATTTAACACTGACATAATTCATTGGTTTGCAAGGATCACTACCAATTTAACACTGACATAATTCATTGGTTTGCAAGGATCACTACCAATTTAACACTGACATAATTCATTGGTTTGCAAGGATCACTACCAATTTAACACTGACATAACTCATTGGTTTACAAGGATCACTACCAATTTAACACTG
>JAVGWX010000024.1:29432628-29472628 GCA_036924085.1 Ariolimax columbianus
GCTGGCCCTGACCCTGGCATAAGCTATGGGTCGCTGGCCCTGGCATAAGCTATGGGTCGCTGACTTTGGCATAAGCTATGGGTCGCTGGCTCTGGCATAAGCTATGGGTCGCTGGCCTGGTATAAGCTATGGGTCGCTGACTCTGGCATAAGCTATGGGTCGCTGGCTCTGGCATAAGCTATGGGTCGCTGACTTTGGCATAAGCTATGGGTCGCTGGCTCTGGTATAAGCTATGGGTCGCTGGCTCTGTTATAAGCTATGGGTTGCTGGCCCTGGCATAAGCTATGGGTCGCTGGCTCTGGCATAAGCTATGGGTCGCTGGCTCTGGCATAAGCTATGGCACACTGACCCTGGCATAAGCTATGGGTCGCTGACTTTGGCATAAGCTATGGGTCGCTGGCTCTGGTATAAGCTATGGGTCGCTGGCCTGGCATAAGCTATGGGTCGCTGACTCTGGCATAAGCTATGGGTCGCTGGCTCTGTTATAAGCTATGGGTCGCTGGCTCTGGCATAAGCTATGGGTCGCTGGCTCTGGTATAAGCTATGGCACACTGACCCTGGCATAAGCTATGGGTCGCTGACTTTGGCATAAGCTATGGGTCGCTGGCTCTGGTATAAGCTATGGGTCGCTGGCCTGGCATAAGCTATGGGTCGCGGACTCTGGCATACGCTATGGGTCGCTGGCTCTGTTATAAGCTATGGGTTGCTGGCCCTGGCATAAGCTATGGGTCGCTGGCTCTGGCATAAGCTATGGGTCGCTGGCCCTGACCCTGGCATAAGCTATGGGTCGCTGGCTCTGGCATAAGCTATGGGTCGCTGGCCCTGGCATAAGCTATGGGTCGCTGGCCCTGACCCTGGCATAAGCTATGGGTCCCTGGCCCTGGCATAAGCTATGGGTCGCTGGCTCTGGTATAAGCTATGGGTTGCTGGCCCTGGCATAAGCTATGGGTCGCTGGCCCTGGCATAAGCTATGGGTCGCTGGCTCTGGTATAAGCTATGGGTCGCTGGCCTGGCATAAGCTATGGGTCGCTGACTCTGGCATAAGCTATGGGTCGCTGGCTCTGTTATAAGCTATGGGTCGCTGGCTCTGGCATAAGCTATGGGTCGCTGGCTCTGGTATAAGCTATGGCACACTGACCCTGGCATAAGCTATGGGTCGCTGACTTTGGCATAAGCTATGGGTCGCTGGCTCTGGTATAAGCTATGGGTCGCTGGCCTGGCATAAGCTATGGGTCGCGGACTCTGGCATACGCTATGGGTCGCTGGCTCTGTTATAAGCTATGGGTTGCTGGCCCTGGCATAAGCTATGGGTCGCTGGCTCTGGCATAAGCTATGGGTCGCTGGCCCTGACCCTGGCATAAGCTATGGGTCGCTGGCTCTGGCATAAGCTATGGGTCGCTGGCCCTGGCATAAGCTATGGGTCGCTGGCCCTGACCCTGGCATAAGCTATGGGTCCCTGGCCCTGGCATAAGCTATGGGTCGCTGGCTCTGGTATAAGCTATGGGTTGCTGGCCCTGGCATAAGCTATGGGTCGCTGGCCCTGGCATAAGCTATGGGTCGCTGGCCCTGACCCTGGCATAAGCTATGGGTCCCTGGCCCTGGCATAAGCTATGGGTCGCTGGCTCTGGTATAAGCTATGGGTTGCTGGCCCTGGCATAAGCTATGGGTCGCTGGCCCTGGCATAAGCTATGGGTCGCTGGCTCTGGCATAAGCTATGGGTCGCTGGCCCTGGCATAAGCTATGGCACACTGGCCCTGACTCTGGCATAAGCTATGGGTCCCTGGCCCTGGCATAAGCTATGGGTCGCTGGTGCTGACCCTGGCATAATCTATGGGTCGCTGACGGCTGTAGCTCATGCGCTGGTCAGCGTATTGATCCCCATCACAGAAACAACCTCATATCAGTGCTCTATCAACTATGCCAGCAGTCCAAACCCAGAAGAGTCGCAGTACAGTGGGTCTCATCCCAATGCTAGCTGTAGTCGGATGTGTCGGGCCGAAATGCGCATATATCGCAGCCTCGCTGTAAACTACAACACAGCGTCCTTTTCGAGACGAATGAGGGAGAAGTAAAGTGGTTACACAATCATACTATGATGGAGGAGAAAGAAAATAGCGGTTTCCTAAGGCCTTAAACAGGTGTAAAGAGCCAACAGCTGTACCATATCTCGTACACTACGATAGGCGTGAAACGAGCATGGGCATGGGGCTGGTTTTCCTAAATGTAATCTAAAACAAAGTTAAAAAGAATGGCCAAATCAGTAAACATTTTCATATGTTAATAAATCGTACAAAACGTGAAAATGGCAAGATAGAAGGTGATATGTGTGGTAGAAAAACTCGACGGAAATAGTTTTTATTAATGATTAGTTGCAGGTGTAGAAGAACGTAAACACATTATTTATTTAAAATTGAAACATATTTGCCATTCTAAATCATGGTTTCTCCACCTGTTTCACGAAAATATAGGGTTTTCCAGGAAATATGTTTAGTGGTTCCATAAGGGCTGGACAGCAGACATCGTTACAAATCAATTTGTGGGTCAAGCATCATGTCCCAGCCTTCGTGTATGTCAGTGTGCAGTTATAAAGGATGTACGAGGCGTGTTAGAATGAAACCAGACTAAACTGCAACAAAAGTCTGTCGAAGACAACAGTGAAGAACTGGACAACGATGTTTGAAAAAGGACGTGAGTTAACGAAAGATCTTCAGAGACCAGGTCCGGCGTATATTGTTGCGTCGGAAGATGACATCCCCAAAATTGATGCAGCAATTCGGGTGGACTGTCGCCGGAGCTTACGTTAGCCACACTTTTGTCACCATACACTGCCTCCATTCTGCGATGAATATCAACTGTTCGATATCCCTCAGCTGTTAGAAACCGAATTACAGCTTGCTGATCAACTCCGTCCCACACCCGCCATGTTTTCAACGGTCTGCTGAGGAAACTATGAGTTGGAAGATAATGACATTTTGTAAGCTTTACGGTTGGTATATTCTGTTTACATCAGAAGTGGCGTCACCATGCTCATCGTACGTAAGATCACTTGCTGCAGTTTGATCTGGTTTCATTTGAACACGTCTCGTTTCTTACATCAGTGATATTATCACTATCAATGGCCAAGCGCTTGATATATTTACTCGGGGTCAAGACGCTGACCAGCGCATGAGCTGCAGTGGTCAGCGACCCATAGCTGACTGCTAGCGTCAGGGCCAGCGAACCAGAGCTGAGCAGCGCATGAGCTGCAGTGGTCAGCGACCCATAGCTGACTGCTAGCGTCAGGGCCAGCGAACCAGAGCTGAGCAGCGCATGAGCTGCAGTGGTCAGCGACCCATAGCTGACTGCTAGCGTCAGGGCCAGCGAACCAGAGCTGAGCAGCGCATGAGCTGCAGTGGTCAGCGACCCATAGCTGACTGCTAGCGTTAGGGCCAGCGAACCAGAGCTGAGCAGCGCATGAGCTGCAGTGGTCAGCGACCCAGAGCTGACTGCTAGCGTCAGGGCCAGCGAGCCAGAGCTGAGCAGCGCATGAGCTGCAGTGGTCAGCGACTCATAGTTGACTGCTAGCGTCAAGGCCAGCGAATCAGAGCTGCCAAGACCCTTCTACACCTCCACGCGTTGATCCTGGATAACAGGCTGCAACAGAGCAGACTGGCTAAGGAGAAGGGATCGAAGAGGAAATGCTACCCGGTACTAAAAAAATGCTTGCTGAAGTCAGATGTGTTGGGCCGAAAGGTGCAAATATCGCAGTCAAGCTGTAAACTACGACACAACGCATTCCGTTCTCTGGACTACATTCTGCTACTTAAGCCCTTTCAGGGTTTGGTAGCGGGAGATTGAGAACGAACGAAGCCAAGCCAAACTAAGCCAAACCAAGCCAAACCAAACCAAACCAAGCCAAACCAAACTAAACCAAACCAAACCAAACCAAGCCAAGCGCTTGAAACATTTACTCAGTCCAAATTTTGAGGGTCTGTCATTAACAATGAGGGTACCAGAGTTGAAACCTTAGACGGAGTACAGTCAAGGTTGTTCACATGAAGTGAATACAAGAATAGCTAGTGGGCCATTTGGCAGACTTCGTAGTAAGGTGTGGCATAGGCGACGGATCAGGACTCAAACAAAAATGAAGGTCTACGCTACAGTTGTTCAACTAGCCTTTTTATATGAGACCTGGATCGTGTTTAGTTGTCATGCCGGGAAATTAAACCACTTCTACAGGCACTGCTTGCGGGAACTGCTGAAGATTAAATGGCAGGACATGGTGTCACATACCGATGTGTTAGTGCGATCGGGCATGATAAGTTGTTCTTGTTTCCAATGCCCACAATGAGTAGGTTAGTCATATGTAGGCCCCTGAAAAGGGCGTTAAGTGACGGGTTGCAGTAGCTTTCCTCACATCTCGAGCATGCTGATGAAGGTGGACCGGGGTCCTAAACCCGGTTGTGCTTTGCTTGGCTTCATCTGCGTGTCGCTCACTATTACGGAGATCACATTGAACCTCACCTTGTTAGTCAGACTGTTGTCCTCGACAACAGCCAGTTTCCAGGACGACCAACGAGGCGGTCAGATGAGGGTCTTGGCCAGTATATTTCTCCTGACCCTGGCTAACATTCTCTGATCAGTGTGTTTTGCCTGACCAGACGTTAGCCTCATCGTCCCGTCAGGTGAGGGTCTTGGCCAGTATATTTCTCCAGACCCTGGCTAACAGTCTCTGATCAGTGTGTTTTGCCTGACCAGACGTTAGCCTCATTGTTCCGTTAGGTGATGGTCTTGACCAGTATATTTCGCTTGACCCTGGCTTACATTCTCTGATCAGTGTGTTTTGCCTGACCAGACGTTAGCCTCATCGTCCCGTCAGGTGAGGGTCTTGGCCAGTATATTTCTCCAGACCCTGGCTAACATTCTCTGATCAGTGTGTTTTGCCTGACGAGACGTTAGCCTCATTGTTCCGTTAGGTGATGGTCTTGACCAGTATATTTCGCTTGACCCTGGCTAACATTCTCTGATCAGTGTGTTTTGCCTGACCAGACGTAAGCTTCATTGTCCCAACATGCCAAGTATACACATCATGATATGTGCAGCACAGCTGAGATGGGCTGGCCATGTGCTACGCATATCGGATCAACTGCTACCAAAAGCGCTGCTCTATGGCGAACTCGAAAATGGCAAGAGAACATGCAGTGGTCAGCGAAAAAGGTACCAGGATACACTAAAGAGATCACTAAACCAGTTTGGTATTAACCATGTCGACTGGGAAAGAATTGCCACCAAATGCACAGACTAGCGCAGCATTATTGCCGAGGGTGTTCAGAGACATAGGCATCAAGAATAAATTAGGCTATACAGAGACGATCGCTACACAAGTCTGCTCACATCACCCGTTCTTCAACCCTGCTGCAAGGGGCAGTCCTATTTCCTTGTACTAAGTGCAACAGTTAATTCAAGGCTCAGATTGGCTTTGTTAGCCATATTCGAGCCCATGGCAACAATAAATCTTGATAAGGTGGTCCTCATTTTGACTACGGCTTCCTAGGTTACGGGGCAGACAAGATATGACTACGGCTTCCTAGGTTACGGGGCAGACAAGATATGACTATGGCTTCCTAGGTTACGGGGCAGACAAGATATGATTACGGCTTCCTAGATTACGGGGCAGACAAGATATGACTACGGCTTCCTAGGTTACGGGGCAGACAAGATATGACTATGGCTTCCTAGGTTACGGGGCAGACAAGATATGACTACTGCTTCCTAGGTTACGGGGCAGACAGGATATGACTACGGCTTCCTAGGTTACGGGGCAGACAAGATATGACTACAGCTTCCTAGGTTACGGGGCAGACAAGATGTGACTACGGCTTCCTAGGTTACGGGGCAGACAAGATTTGACTACGGCTTCCTAGGTTACGGGGCTGCTAGATATGACTATGGCTTCCTAGGTTACGGGGCAGACAAGATTTGACTACGGCTTCCTAGGTTACGGGGCAGACAAGATATGACAACGGCTTCCTAGGTTACGGGGCAGACAAGATATGACAACGGCTTCCTAGGTTACGGGGCAGACAAGATATGACTACGGCTTCCTAGGTTACTGGACAGACAAGATATGACTACGGCTCGCTAGGTTACCGGACAGACAAGATATGACTACGGCTTCCTAGGTTACTGGACATACCAGATATGACTACGGCTCCCTAGGTTACCGGACAGACGAGATAGGACTACGGCTCGCTAGGTTACCGGACAAATCAGATATGACTACGGCTCGCTAGGTTACCGGACAGACGAGACTTGACCAGATTTGATTCTCTGTCCAATAGAGCATTCAATGAACTAACTGTAATCGACTGAATAGTTCCCGCAATTAAACTTGAATCCTGGAATAAGTGTAAATAAATCTGTATGATAATCTGACACCCACACATTTGATAGCTTTATGTTTGAATTGTGTGCAGCGTTGCAAATGTTTGTTTTTTCACTGGTACTGCCAACTAGTCTATCCTTCTTGTTGTAGTTACATTCCATTATAATGATAGAATAAAAGGAATCTACTGCGTAAATAATAGTAGGTGTCTGCGGCTGTTTGAGCCTACATTTGATCTTGTTTCTGTAGTATTCAGGTCAGGTCAGGTCATCCCGTAACTGGTGAGGTCGTTGGGGCACACATGAAGACATCCTCACAACTCTACGCCATCCCTCTCTGTCAGATACCGCTGCCTGGGCCTCTTCTGGTCTGAGATTGGTCCATTCTTTTATGTTGTCCTCCCATGTCTTTTTGGGTCGGCCTCTTCGTCGTCTGCCATGCACCTTCCAGTGGAGGATTGTGTTTGCAAGACCATTTGATCTCGATATGTGACCGTACCAAGTGAGTTTCCTTCTTAAGACAGATGCCAAGAGATCTTCGAAAGACCTTATTGCTGTTGAAATTCTATCTCGTATTTCCTCATTTGTAACTCGATCTTTGTACGTGACGTTTAAAAGTTTTCGGAAACATCTCATCTCCAAGGCCTGTATCCTTCGTTGAAGGTCAGCTGTAACTGTCCATGTCTCACACGCATAGAGGAATATTGACATGACCAGTGTACGCATTAATCTGATTTTCGTGCTTAGTGCTAACCGTTTATCTTGCCAGATTTCGTTAAGCCGTGCAAGCGTCGCTATTGTCTGTGCTTTTCTGGCCAACACTTCACATTTTGATCCTTCATCACTGACAATCGACCCAAGATATTTAAAACGGTCAACCACTTCGAGTTCCTGACCATGTTTTTAACTTCATTTCCTAACGGACGTACAACACATGAAAGGCGGGGCACAAATTAGCATCTGATTAGCTTATAATAACGGGAAAATCCACAGAAGAAGATACAATTGTGTGTGTGTGTGTGTAAGGGTGTGTGTGTGTGTGGGCGTGTGTGTGTGAGTGAGTGTGTTTGGGGGGGGGGGGGGGGTGTGGGTGTGGGTATGTGTGTGTGTTATTTCTCTATTTCTCAAGGCGGTGTGCTTTGCACTTTTGCGCCTCCCCGCCCAGTGCATCCGACTTCGGCATACATTTTATGTATGGTTCTGCTTCCCTGGCGAAGGGATTAAGACGTCAGCCTCGTGATAAGGTGGTGTGGGTTCGACTCCGCACTCCGCCGTCTTTTTCACCGGTGCTTGATGCGGAGTCCCCTGCATCTTGTAGTTGCCCCCTAGTCGTCTTATCCTTGACTTGCCACTGGGGGTCGGGCGGCTCGAGACGAGAGAGTGAGGATATAACGTATCGCAGTTAATTCTTACTAAACATAATGCTAGCAAAATAAATTATCCCATCATCGTCTACGATGGACGGCGGCCTTTGCCTTTTGCTTTTTCCTGCGTTTTCTGAGGGTTTGCTTCCCCACAGTTGTTGTTTTGGAATTCACATAATGAGTAGGATTACGCTTTTGAAAAGGACGTTGTGGCGGGTTGCAGTAGGTTTTCTGCACGTCCCGAGCTTGGCTTCATCTGCGTGTCGCTCACTACTACAGCGACTACGTCGATCCCTCACCCCATTAGCCAGGTTGTCACGAGAACAGCCCGTTTCCAGGGAGGGCTGCAAGGAAGCCGAGGTGAGGGTCTTGGCCAGTATATTTTCCCTGACCCTGACTAACATGTCTGATCAGTATGTTGTGCCTGACCCTGACTAACATGTCTGATCAGTATATTTTGCCTGACCCTGACTAACTTGTCTGATCAGTATGTTGTGCCTGACCCTGACTAACATGTCTGATCAGTATGATGTGCCCGACCAAACGTTAGTCTTACTTCCAGCTTCACCGGGGTACCGGCCTGTGCTGTGATTTGGGAGCGAACCCAGCACATTCGAGTTGTAAGCCGTGTCACTTAACCACTAGACCACGTCGTCCCCGAAGCCAAAATAAAAAACATAGCGGACGAGAATTGAACAAAGATGACTCTTTCCTTATCTATTGCCTGCTGTATGTCTTCTGAGTACTTATACCACTCTTGCTTTTACTATTGTTCTGGTCACTTATCAACTAATCTCAGAGTTTAGGTTTGTTCTGGAAACGACAGTAAGGAATGACTGTATACTACCACTCTAGCTAACGCCCTCCTGGAAGCCTCGGCCAACAACAACACGTGCTCGTCGTGCAAGTACAAGTGTGACGTCACCACCTTCTCTATGACGACATCTCAAGCTACATTTCCTTCTAGCACAGACCACAGGTAAGTATACCTGTGACAAGGCTACATTACGTATGGGCTACTTAAGACAGTCAGATTGTGTAGTGGGACATACTCGTTTGAGATATGGAATATTCTGATATAATATTACAAATAAAACAGTAATAATAATAATAATAATAATAATAATAGTGTTATGGACAGCGTAGACTAGTGGTTAGGTGACACGGCTCACAACCAGAAGGTGCTGGGTTCGATCTCCATGAAAACACCGGCTGTTATTCCGGGGAAGAAAACCCTTAGAAAATGCAGGAGGAAGCAGACCCTTACATAAAATGCATGCTGAAGTCGTATGCACTGGGTTGACATGCACAAAATAAAAACCACAGTACAACGTACACCGCCTTGGGGATTAGAGAAATAAAGCGAAGGCCCCCCCCCCCCCCTCCCCCCCCCAAAAAAAAAATAAAATAAATAAAAAATAATAGTAGAAATAATAATAAAAGGAACAATAATTGTAATAATAATAACAACAACTAGATGAGTCGTACAGAACATCTGCCCGTTATAAATATAACTGACATCATTCATGCCACTGTTATGGTTGCCTCCACTTTGAGTGTTTAGGTCTGCCCCTACTTCTCTTGTCCTGGCGATTCCAGAGCAGAGACTGTTGTGTGATGCTATCAAGGGGTTTCCATAATGTTGTCCTTTTCATCCCCAATCTCTTATTTTCACATCTTGCCTCACTGGCATTTGCCCTGTTCTTTCCCACTGTTTTATATTAGTGACTTTATCATACCATTTTATTCCATCAGTTTGCTGCAATCGTCCATTGATGAAAGTCTGTATCTTGTTAGTTCAACTTCTCTTTGTTCCCGACGTCACCGAGTCATACGATAGAGGGAATATGAAATTGTATGTGAAGATCCGTATTTTTGTGTTAGACTTATTTCTTTCAATTTCCAGAAATTTACATAACTCAATAACTTTTGCAGTATTCTTAATTTGAAATCTATCAGTACCTTCGAACTTGTCTATATTGCTACCAAGATATATGAATGAATCTACATCTAACAGTATCGTGTCTCCCCCCGCCCCCCCCCCCCCCCCAATTCTCTGTCGTTTGGTGCTTTTATTCACAATTACTATATCTGTTCTTTGTGAACACTCAACTAATTTTAGAAACCATTCAGTCAGGAGATTTATTTTATTTTGCATTTGGTTGTAGTTATGAGTGAGAAGAGCGAATTCTTCAGCCAAGCCCAGATCATCATTTGTTACTAAGCAAAAGCCATGTTCTCATAATCCAGTCAACAGCTGGTGGAAAGAGGAATGGTGGTAAGAGACAGCTCTGTCTCACCCCAGTCCTTACCTCATAGGTCTCCGAAAGCTCTTCATCTTGTAGAACTCTAGTTTTCTTAATTATGTTTGGGAACACCAGGGACGTTCAATAGTGCCTGAACAATCTCCAAAGTAATTCCCTGTCTAAACTCTCAAATGTCTTCTCATAATTTACGAATCAAATATAAAGTCATGCATTCAAGTCTACACGATGTTGAACTATCATTGCGGTACAGTTATCTGGTCAATATATAATTTATTATATCAAAACCTGCCTGATCATTCCTCAGCTGTTTATCTATGACCTCTTTCAGTCATTAATTGAAATTATCCAGTTCAATCTCCCACCCCTATAATTTAGGCTCCATTGCATATCCCTCGTTTTCCAGTAATTCAACTACTTGGTTACACTTTAAACCCTTCAACGAGGATCTATTGAAGGGCAAGTCTGGTGTCAGCAGCCGCGGTAATTCCAGCTCCAATAGCGTATATTAAAGTTGTTGCAGTTAAAAAGCTCGTAGTTGGATCTCAGGCGCAGGCGAGCGGTCCGGCTCGCGCCGGTTCACTGCCCGTTGTCTCCTGCCCTACCGCCTGCCGGCTCTCTCCCGCGGGTGCTCTTCGCTGAGCGTTCAGGGTGGCCAGCGCGTTTACTTTGATAAATTAGAGTTTTCAAAGCAGGCCTCGGCTGCCTGAATAATGGTGCATGGAATAATGGAATAGGACCTCGGTTCTATTTTGTTGGTTTTCGGAACTGGAGGTAATGATTAACAGGGACAAATGGGGGCATTCGTATTGCGGCGTTAGAGGTGAAATTCTTGGATCGCCGCTAGACGAGCTACTGCGAAAGCATTTGTCAAGAATGTTTTCATTAATCAAGAACGAAAGTTAGAGGCGCGAAGACGATCAGATACCGTCGTAGTCCTGACCATAAACGATGCCGACTAATGATCCGCAGGAGTTGCTTCAATGACTCTGCGGGCAGCTTCCAGGAAATCAAAGTGTTTGGGTTCTGGGGGAAGTATGGTTGTAAAGCTGAAACTTAAAGGAATTGACGGAAGGGCACCACCAAAAGTGGAGCCTGCGGCTTAATTTGACTCAACACGGCCAAACACCGAAATGATTGACAGGCCGAGAGCACTCTCGTTGGGTCTAATAGGGAACGTGTGCTGGAATTAGACCCTCGGAAGACAGGTCAGTTTTACCATACTAATGACAGGGCGTTGCTACGATAATCCTGCTCAATCCGAGAGGAATCGCAGGTTCCAGACACTTGGTCATTCACTGACTAATAGCTCTCTCTTGATTCGTTGGGTCTAATAGGGAACGGGTGCTGGTATTAGACCCCCGGAAGATAGGTCAGTTTTACCCTACTAATGACAGGGCGTTTCTACGGTAATCCTGCTCAATTCGAGAGGAATCGCAGGTCTCAGATACTTGGTCCACCTGCTTGGCTGATAAGCCAAGGGTGCGAAGCTACCATATGAGGCATTACGGCCGAACTTCTCTAAGCTGGAATCCCGCCCTGAATCTCAGCACCACTGTGACGGGCGGCAACGATATGGTTGGGACCTGGGGTTTGCGTCCCAGCCCGACCCAGTCGAACCGCAGAAAGAGGTCTCTGCCGTCCCGCAGATCAAAGCGGGCGGGAGCTGCTCAATATTCACCCCATAAGGCGTTGAGGTGTGAAACCACTAGTAGAAGACTTAGTTCTCGGTCAGGGTGTCGTAAGCAGTAGAGCAGCCACCTCACTGCGAACTGTTGAGACTCAGCCCTTGATCATGAGATATGTCCGTACACCAGGCGAACATCTTCGTGCCATGACCAGGCTTGTCCCCTGGTTAAATGCACTCCTGCCTCACTCTTTATCCATGTCTGCTATCACTCATCCCAATGGACACAGAAGATATGCAGGCCAGCGGACATTGCACCTCTGCCTTGTTGTGACAACCTCCCAGGTGACGGGGAATGCTGGGCGTACCATCACTGCAGAGGAGCAGAGAAAATAAAGGGATCAAGAAGATACCCCACACACATGCATATGCTATGTTTCTGGCAGGACGTGACGATCCTGGGATACAGACACACTGGACTGCCTCTCTTCTGGGATACTTGAAAAACTAGTACATACAGTCCATCATATCATATCATATCATCACCACACCCTATAGACACAAATGGGGAAGACTCGATAGTCCTGCAAGACAACTTCCCTAGGAGAGATAACTCTGACCACAAACAACTGTTGCCTTGCAGATAGGCTCGGGACAACCAAAAACTAAGGAGGGCATCCCTACAGAAACGTCTGTTGAAATCAAATGCACTAGGCCACAGGCTTAACGAAACAGTGCAATGTATATCGCTGTAACCAGCGTACGAAGAAGAAGAAGAAGAAGAACTAATTAGTATTTCTTCCAGTCTGCTGGTGTTTTCTCTATATACCACTGTATAACTGTTGTTGAAGTTTTAATGTCTGATTTGATTTTTCTACTGAGATAACAGCTGGTTCATTGGGTTTACTATCTTTCAGAAGTAAAATAGCTTCCCAGATTTCTTTTTTAGTTGGCTTCATACAATTAGCTGATTGAGTGTCTGAAGGATATTCTAGAACTGGTCAATTTAATACTTCCTGAAAATGTCATGCCTATACCCTCACATGCTGTTTGAGTTGCTAAGAAATTCATCTAACATCTTTAATAAATCTTCTTCTTCTTCTTCTGCGTACACAGTCAGACAGTAACCATTATTTTTTCGAAAAAATCGGCGGTCATCCTGAGGCTCTCGCTACTGCCATAGAGCTTGTCTTGCAGTTCCACTGGTAATGGCCACATCTGCTCTCTCTGATCCTCGTATGTCGGGCAGTTCTGCAGCAGATGTTCAGTGGTCATTTTACCAGTACCGCACGGGCATTCGTCGGTACTCCCTATCTTCAATTTGTTGAATAGGTGGTACCTCAGTCTGTTGTGGCCAGTGCGAAGTCTGAAGACAACGACCTGCTCTCTTCGGTTCAACTGGTAATAGGCATCGTTTTTGGTGTAACCAGTATGTTCGGTTTCCCATTTGGTCATGTATCTGGCTTTGATAAGCCGTTTTGACTCTTCGTACGTCATACTGGTATCTGTTTGTGGTAGTCTTGCACCTTCTTTTGCCAGTCTGTCTGCCTCCTCGTTGCCTTGGATGTTGCAGTGTGCCGGGACCCACTGTACCACTACCCTTTTTGGTGCGGACTGCTGGCACAGTTTGCAGAGTGCTGCTCTTAAGTCATTAAGCTCAGTGTTTTCTTTAATAAATCAACTTTCTTGCAAATATTTTTCTGTCAGTGTTTTCATTTGTCCATCATTTTTTTCTGTGGAGTTGGTCCTGAATAGGATGTATGTGGCAATATGTCATAGATTATAGCAAGACTGCAGTACCTGCGCTGTTTGGTTGAACACATCCGATTTCAGCAGATTTTAGGGACTGGCTTTACCTTCCCTTTTTGATCCTTAATCTCTTAGGCAGGCAGCATGGTTGCAGTCTGTTTTCAGGGCCACCACTTAGAGGTGGAATAGTGTATTGGTCAGTTATGGAGCACTGACCATGATGCAAGCAGTCAGCTATGAGTCACTGGCTGCTGTCAGATTTCTTTTTCACTGCTGCATCTTTGGTTCTGTCCATCACTTATGGTGTACACAAGGAAAAAAGACAGTATTTTAGCAATTGAAGATCTGTTATTGTCAATAACGTAGATTATTGTCCTATTGCAAAAGCGTATGAATGGAAGAACATAAAGGAAATTATGAAATCAAATTTAAAAAATACAAAAAACAATGGATATTTTCTCATTTTATATTACGAAAAATAGAAAAACAACGAGAGACGTATGAAAATAATTTCATCGAATCATTTTGGAGTAAAGTCAGAAAAAATGAAAATATGAGAAAATCTTCACCATCATTATATATTACATTTACTTAACAACGTAGAATTTCTCAAACAAAATTTTCCATTGCAATATCAGGTTTATACTTTCATTTGGAACAAAATATATTCCAGGCAAATGAATCAGAAAATAGTCTTTTGCATCTATTATATTGAAAGAATCCAATAAAAATAAGATGAAGTTATAAGGAAAGACCACAGTGATAAATATATTAATTTTACATTTTATACGAACAGCACTTTCAATTATTTTTGTACTTTAAATGAGGTAACCATTACCAATTTCTGTAGTTAGATCTACAAATTACTTGTGGCTGTTTTTGACACATACAGTTTCCACTGAGTAGAAGGATCTGCTATTAAGTGTTTCATAAGGCCCATGAATCATTCATTTGGTCATAATGTCATAGAATCTTGGATTAAATATTTGCATCAGGTTTCTCAGCACTAATTAATGTAACGTTTTCTGCATATCTTTAAAAGTGAATGTAAAGTCTGAAAATCATTCTTAGATGTAAATGTGATGGCAATGCCAAAGAGATTCCTATTCAAAACATCACATAATAGCTTAGACAACTTTATTTGGAACACCCTGGTAATTATGTCAGGTATATTTTTGATGCCTGATTACCCAGTATCATATTTAAAATATCTGTCGCGGTCCTGTTTCAGTCCTGCTCGGATTGGTCTTACGATTCACATTCATTACCGTCATGGACTGTAGTTACATACATTTTTTCAAAGAACAATTATTATCGTCTGACAAAACGGAAAGAGCCATTGATGATGATGAGCAATAATAATAATAATAATAATAATAATAATAGTATTAATAATAAAATAATGGTAATAAAAATAATAGTAACACAAAGATACGCCTCTAACTGCATATGGAAGGCTTTAAGACTCTTCTGAACTCTTTGCAAGATTGTCCAAGCTTCAGAGCCAAACAGAAGGATTGGATTGACACAGGATTTGTAGAGGCGCAGTTTGGTTTCTATGAAGATGCTGTGCTGGGACAAGACTCCGGTAGCAATATAGACAGAGTCAGAGGTACAGATGAATTTAGGAATGGAAACAAGAAAAGGTGCTTGAAAATTGAAAGAAAATTTAGGCAACACAACAATAAAAATATCTTTAAAATCCAATTGAAAGGCCATGCTATTTTGTGGCTGTGAAACATGGATATAGCAACAACAGCGAAAAAGGGCTACAGGCTTTCATAAATCGCTGTCTGCTCAGAATAGAAAGATTGAACATTTGTGTTCAGTTCTAAGGAGATCTGCCTGAAGGGTGAGATGGGCACTTATTTTGGTATGTTTCATCTGACCCTGACTAATGTAGTCTGGTCAGTATGTTTTGCCTAACTAGACATTAGTATTCTTTCCCCGGGCCTTTGGATTAAAATTAGACCAGCCTAACCTACATGTAAGACCACCATGATCTAGATATCAGATAACCATGACCTAGATATCATAACACCTTGACCTAGATATCAGAACACCATGACCTGGAGATAAGACCACCATGACCTACATATCAGACCACATGATCTAGATATAATACCATATTGGCCTAGATATCAGACCACCTTGACCTAGATATCAGACCACCATTGCCTAGATATCAGACCAACATGATCTAGATATCAGACCACATGACCTAGATATCAGATCACATGACCTAGATATCAGACCACCATGCCTACATATTTATTGATGTTCACAGAACTAACTACCTTGAACTTCGACTGTTTTATGAGCACATGACCACAGAGAAGATGACTTATGAAAAGGAATACACATGGCACTCCATATTAGGTAAGTATCTCTCAAATATCCCAAGAAAAAAGCTGAGATATTTTGGTCCCTAACATGGACTCTACCTGAGAAGCAGGAAGAAATCTTGGAAGTGTTTGAAATATCATAGAATGGAAAGAGTGAGCTGGACAGAAAGAAGATACGATAACAATGTCCTCACTGCGGTAGGCACACAATAATAAATATTGAAAATGATACAGGAACGAAGATTGAGTAGGGTGGGACAGACTATGGGACATGAAAGTTTTCTACGAGAGATATTATGCATATTTTAGGGAACAAGAGAAAGTGCTGAGGACCAAGACTTGCCTTCACATCTCAGGCATGCAGAGACAAAGTGCGAACTTATGCTGAAATGAATAGAGTTGCAGATGACAGGGTCAAATGAAGATACTTTCTCAGACAACCATAAAACCAGTCTTACGGGGGAGGGGCACCATTCTCATGAAGTTTAGCTGTGTGCACTAGACCGTGAAATACAACACGTTTAAGCGTAGTGTCATTCATATAGCCGATGTCCAGACCAGAATAATCCGACGTAAGAAATCACAAAAATGAACAAATTAACCAGTCCAAATGGAAAACAACTACACGTTTCCGTGAACACAAGTGAAGGTAGTCGAATAATGTGAATTCCAGGCAAATCCGTTGTCTGGCGGCATCCATAACGAACTAAAACACCAGAGCAATGTAGACCCGCAGCCGGTTACAGCGTCATCTTTGTTGTTAACCAGTCTTATAACTGACCAACCAGATGACAATAATGATTTAAGTCATGGAAAGGGACATAACTGTATGGTAAGAGTGATAATGCAAAGCATGGTTCCTCAGATGATGAGAAGTGAACACCTCTGACGAGGATGACATTGCGGGCAGTGTGAAGATGGCCAATGGTTCTTAACTGAGATTCATACCAGAGCTGTCTTGACGAAGACTACCTTCTGGAAAGGATATGCCAGATGATGATATTTCTAAGATGATAAACTTGGAATTTCTAAGAGTTGCATACTTTCTGTTTGTCAATGTTCTTTCTACTTCTTCTTCTTCCTTTTCTTCTTCTTCTTCATCTTCTTCTTTTTCTTGTTCTTTCTACTTCTTCTTCTTCCTTTTCTTCTTCATTTTCTTCTTTTTCTTGTTCTTCTTTCTCTTCTTCCTTTTCTTCTTTTTCTTCTTCTTCCTTTTCTTCTTCTTATTCTTCTTCTTCATCTTCTTCTTTTTCTTGTTTTTCTTTCTCTTCTTCCTTTTCTTCTTCTTCTTCATCTTCTTTTTCTTGTTCTTCTTTCTCTTCTTCCTTTTCTTCTTTTTCTTCTTCTTCTTCTTCTTCCTTTTCTTCTTCTTATTCTTCTTTATCTTCTTCTTTTTCTTGTTCTTCTTTCTCTTCTTCCTTTTCTTCTTTTTCTTCTTCTTCTGCTTCTTCTTCTTTTTCTTCTTCATCTTTTTCTTGTTCTTGTTCATCTTTTTCTTCTTCTTTTTCTTCTTCTTCTTCTTCTTTTTCTTCTTCATCATCATTTTGTTCTACCACTTCTTCCTCGTCTTCTTCTTCTTCTTGTTTGTCTATCTGCCTGTCTGTCGGTGTGCCTATTTGTCGGTCTGTCTGCCAGTCTGCCTGCATACATGTCTGTGTATATATATATATATATAAATATACATATATTTCAGATCCCCAATGTTTTCTATTCTGTCCAGGAATCGTAGGTGGATACATGGGACTGTTTATTGGGGCTAGTGTGCTCACGATCTGCGAGGCCATCGAGTGCCTCATCTTCGGCACTCACCAATTCCTCAGAAAATTGACACATAAAACCACCATTGAGGATCTCACAGAAGCAACAAGTGAATACGAAACAAGTACGGATGGGGAATTGTACAATCATTAAATAGGTACATTTAAACGTGAGTCTAGCAATGTCGTAGATAATTTGTTTTCTTGGAAAATGTGTGGGGTTAAACTATCTTTTCGCGCATTGTTCAGTCAACCCAGCTGTAAATTGGTACCTGGCTTAATGCGCTAGAGAGGAAATGATAGAACGAGGAAGAGAACCGATCACGTCGCATCATAAAGAAGCTGTGGTCCTGTAAAGTTACACTCCATCCCCTACAGCAGTGATAAAAGGTTTGTCTTTCTGGTTTCTACTGGCAAAGACACGCAGCTTTCCACCCTAGACCACAGCTTTTTGGCCAGTGTATGGATGTGTGTGTGTGTGTGTTTGTGTGTGTGTTTGTAATGTGGACCTTTTGGCCAGTGTGTGTGGGTGTTTGTAATGTGGACGTATTGGCCAGTGTGTGTGTGTGTGTTTGTAATGTGGACATATTGACCAGTGTATGGATGTGTGTGTGTGTGTGTGTGTGTGTGTGTGTTTGTAATGTGAACGTATTGGCCAGTGTATGGATATGTGTGTGTTTGTAATGCAGACGTTTTGACCAGTGTCTCGATGTGTGTGTTTATAATGTAGATGAATTTGTCAGTGTATAGATGTGTGTGTGTGTGTGTGTGTGTGTGTGTGTAGTGTAGACATATTGACAAGTGTATGAATGTGTGTGTGTTTGTAATGTGGAGTTATTGGCCAGTGTATGGATGTGTGTGTGTGTGTTTGTAATGTGGATGTATTGGGGAGCGTATGGATGTGTGTGTGTGTGTGTGTGTAGTGTGGATGTATTGACCAGAGTATGGATGTGTGTGTGTGTGTGTAGTGTGGATGTGTTGGCCAGTGTATGGATCTGTGTGTGTGTGTGTTTGTAATGTGGACGTATTGTCCAGTGTATGGATGTGTGTGTTTGTAATGTGGACGTATTGGCCAGTGTATGGATGTGTGTGTGTGTGTTTGTAATGTGGACGTATTGGCCAGTGTAGGGATGTGCGTGTGTGTTTATAATGTGGAGGTATTGACCCGTGTATGGTTGTGCGTGTGTGTTTGTAATGTGGAGTTATTTATCAGTGTATGGATGTGTGTGTGTGTTTGTAATGTGGACGTATTGGGGAGCGTATGGATCTGTGTGTGTAGTGTGGACATATTGGCCAGTGTATGGATGTGCGTGTGTTTATAATGTAGATGAATTGGCCAGTGTATAGATGTGTGTGTGTGTGTAGTGTAGACGTATTGACCAGTGTATCGATGTGTGTGTGTTTGTAATGTGGAGTTATTGGCCAGTGTATGGGTGTGTATGTGTTTGTGGGTGTGTATGTGTTTGTGGGTGTGTTTGTAATGTGGACATATTGGGGAGCGTATGGATGTGTGTGTGTGTGTGTGTGTGTAGTGTGGACATAGTGACCACTGTATGGATGTATGTGTGTGTAGTGTGGACATATTGGCCAGTGTATGGATGTGCGTGTGTTTGTAATGTAGATGAATTGGCCAGTGTATAGATGTGTGTGTGTGTGTGTGTGTGTGTGTGTGTGTGTGTGTGTGTGTGTGTGTGTGTAGTGTAGACGTATTGACCAGTGTATCGATGTGTGTGTGTTTATAATGTAGATGAATTGGCCAGTGTATAGATGTGTGTGTGTGTGTGTGTGTGTGTGTAGTGTGGACGTATTGACCACTGTATGGATGTGTGTGTGTGTGTAGTGTGGACGTATTGACCACTGTATGGATGTGTGTGTGTGTGTGTGTGTGTAATGTGGACGTATTGAACAGTATATGGATGTGTGTGTGTGTAGTGTGGATATATTGACCAGTGTATGTATGCCTGTTTGTTTCTGTTTGTAACTGCAATTACGACGTCGTGCTGTTGGTCTGTCCAGTGATAGCAGTTGCAGGACACCCTTGACATCTTTAGCAACCATATTAACAAGTTACAATACAAAGGCATGCTTGTTATAATATCTGTCCTACTGTGAAGGTTTCACTTGAAGCACCCTCGTACTTCTAATCAGAGAATGCTTGGACCTGCATTGTGAAATGTTGCATACAAGCAAAGACCTCATTTCACTTTGGAGAAATCTAGTGTACGCGCTCGCATAAAAAAGTGTATTGCATTTTTTAGTGCTGAGGACAATCAGCCTTCTTGTGGTGTATGCGCTTATGATTGAAAAAGTATTGCTTACCCAGCTGTAAATTGGAACCTGCTGACATACAGATTAGGAAGACAACGCAGTGAAGATAGGATCTGGTCACAACAACTTGCAACAATATCTGAGATAAAATCAAACGGAAATATCTAACACTTCATCCCCGACTGAAGGATCACCATTTCATATTCTTCGTAGTGAATGTACTGTATCAGACAATCAGTCAATACTAAATTAATCAATTAATAATATATCAATTAACAGTCAATCAATCAATCAATACCATATCAATCAATGTTGTATCAATCAATAAATACTGTATTAATCAATACTGTGTCATTCATCTATGTATCAATCAATCAATACTAAACCAGTCAATATTGTGTCAATCAATACTGAACTAATCAATACTGTATCAAACAATGATATACCAATAAATCAATCAATATTGAGCCAATCAATACTGTATCAATCAATCAATACTGTATCAATCAATACTAAACCAATCAATACTGTGCCTATCAATGCTATATCAATCGATCAATACTGTATCAATCAATGTATAATTTTATACTGTATCGATGAATCAATGCTTAGCATTCAATACTGTATCAATCAATCAATACTATATCAATCATATACCATCAGTTAATCAATACAGAAGCAATCCATCAGTCTAACAATACTGAATCATTCAATCTATAAATTCTCAATCAATCAATCTTTAAACTGACAATCGATCAATCTATCAAGACTATATCAATTATTAAATATATAATACAATATCAGTCAGTTCAATCAATAATAATAACCTTGTATCCCCCTCTCTCCCCATCCAATGGAGCATATGCCTTCTACAAATATTATCCTAAATGTTCGGATCATTTGCTCTATCGAAGAGGTAACTGCTTCCGTCTCTATTATTACACTCTCATTAAGGTTAATCTTAATATTCTCAAACACTAGCGATAAGTAGACCCCCAGCCAGTTAGGCGCCATCTATAGCTGCTCTTAACAAACCACCTGGACAAAGGTACAAATAACTTGCGTAGATTTTTAACTTGAAATTTATCAGGACAGCGACCGTTAAGCCTGCTCTTTTCAATTTCCAACTGCAAAGGAATTGTTAATGTGCTCGACACTGGACACGGGAGTCCGATCTCACTACCCAGAGATCTGGGCAATTTTTACCAGATAATCTACGTGAAAGAAATCCCGGTCTCCATCGTGATTCAAATCCGCGACCTCCGGCATCGTAGACGGACACCTTACCTCGAGACCACTGAGACTATACTGCGCAGGCAACCACTAATGAAATTCTATGTCATCTTTGACAATGCTTTAGATGAAAGTCTATGCCATCTTTGACAATGCTTTAGATGAAAGTCTATGCCATCTTTGACAATGCTTTAGATGAAAGTCTATGCCATCTTAGACAATGCTTTAGATGCAAGTCTATGCCATCTTTGACAAAGCTTTAGATGAAAATCTATGCCATCTTTGACAATGCTTTAGATGAAAGTCTATGCCATCTTTGACAATGCTTTAGATAAAAGTCTATACCATCTTTGACAATGCTTTAGATGAAAGTCTATGCTATCTTTGACAAGGCCTTAGATGAAAGTCTATGCCATCTTTGACAATGCTTTAGATGAAAGTCTGTGCCATCTTTGACAATGCTTTAGATGAAAGTCTATGCCATCTTTGACAATGCTTTAGATGAAAGTCTATGCCATCTTTGACAATGCTTTAGCTGAAAGTCTATGCCATCTTTGACAATGCTTTAGCTGAAAGTCTATGCCATCTTTGACAATGCCTTAGATGAAAGTCTATGCCATCTTTGACAATGCTTTAGCTGAAAGTCTATGCTATCTTTGACAAGGCCTTAGATGAAAGTCTATGCCATCTTTGACAATGCTTTAGCTGTACAACATGTCTTTAAGCCATACAATAGAAGGCTACAGGTCGAACTTTAATGTAAGGAACGTTGATATACGAGGCGTGTTCAAAAGAAAAGGGACCTAACTGCACCAAGTGAACATACACACAATGCGCACGATGACATCACTTCTGATATAAACAGCACATATCAACCGTCAAGTTTGCAAAATTTTATTATCCTCCGACTCATAGTTTTCTCAGTAGACCGTTGAAAACATGGCGGATGTGGTACTGAATTCGCCCAGAGTTGATAAGCGAGCGGTGATTTGGTTCCTAACAGCTGAATGATGTATATCAGTTGACATTCATCGCAGAATGCAGGCAGTGTATGGTGACCAAAGTGTGGCGAACATAAGCTCCGGCGTCGGTTCACCCGAATTGCTGCATCAATTTTGGCGATGCCAACTTCTCACGCAACAATATGCGCCTGACCTGGTCTCGGAAGGTCTTTCGTTAACCCGCGTCCATCTTTAAACATCGTTGTCCACTTCTTCACTGTTGTCTTCGACATAGTTGACATAGGATATAACGAAAACTGCAGTACTAGAGAAGGCAACAGAGAGGATGACCTAAAATAATAACATGGCGAAGAACCACAGAAGTCGACTTGGAAATCTTGAAACTGTTCTGGGCCGCTGCACAAATGATGACAGTAAACCTGGCGAGTTGGTAGGAGTTTGTTCTCTATATTTTTATTTTCCTCAAGATGTGAAGTATGTTTGATATTCTTCTTCTTCTTCGTTTGTTCTCAATCTCCCTCTACTAAATCCTGAAAGGGTAAGTAGCAGAATGTAGTCCAGAGAACAGAATGCGTTGTGTCGTAGTTTACAGCTTGGCTGCGATATTTACACCTTTTGGTCCAACACATCCGACTTCAGCAAGCATTTTTTGAGTACCGGGTTAACATTCCCTCTTCGATACCTTCTCCTTAGCCAGTCTGGCCTGCTGCAGCTTGTTATCCAGGATCACCGCGTGGAGGTGTAAAAGGGTCTTAGCAGCAATGGTTCGCTGGCCCTGACGCTAGCAGTCAGCTATGGGTCGCTGACCACTGCAGCTCATGCGCTGCTCAGCATCTTGATCCCGTATGTTTGATATGATTATTTCTGTTCTGTTCTGTTCTTAAGAATTGACGTCACTAAACACTTCACGCATGGGAACCCAATCTCTCTCAGTAAATGGCGAAGAGTGAAGATACTGCTGGTCGCTGGTTGTACACACTTCTGCTTCATCCTCTCCTGCACTCCAGTCCGGACCTCGTTTGGTATAAAAGATCTGCCGTCTGGGATTGATGATTTATCTTACTTAACGTCTGTGTACTGGTTCAGATGACTCTACAGAGTCTGTATACAGCCAGGTGGTTTAACAGATGTGCAGGTTCATCTTTTGTTTCTGTTTCTAAGAACCGACGTCACTTCACTCTGGGCATACTCATAGGTGCTCAGTCTCTCTCATCAAATGGCGTAAGCTATGGATGCTGAAGGTCCCTGTAGCTCGCTGGTTGTACACTCTCCAGCGCCGTCCTCACATGCGCTACTCCGCTCGAACCTCGTTTAATGTCGAAACTTTGCAGCCTGTAGATTGCTGCTTCATCTATTGCGGTGTCCTCATCCAGCTGGCGGTCATTGATTGATTTCAAAATGTCACTTCTATCCATCACTAATGTGCCCTTGATGGGAGCTTGTGAAGCCAAGATGTCAGCTCATTCATTGCCCTGAACTTCATCAATTAGCAGGACAGTAGATCCAGGTCAGCGCCTGGAGGTTTGGGGCCTCAACAGCAGCTATCCACTCGTACCTAAGCCAACTCTTCTCTACTTTCTGAAGTACGGCTTGTGCGTCTGTCACGATGACTGCCCTCGTTATAGAAGTCTCAGATATCCATTTCAGTGCTGAGGTAACTGCTTCCGTCTCCATTATCACACTTACATTAAGGTTAATCTTAATATCCTCAAACACTAGCGATAAGTAGACCCATAGCCAGTTAGGCGCCATCTATAGCTGCTCTTAACAAACCACCTGGACAAAGGTACAAATAACTTGCGTAGATTTTTAACTTGGATTTTATCAGGTCAGCGACCGTTAAGCCTGCTCTTTTTGATTTCCAACTGCTAAGGAATTTTTAATGTGCTCGACACTGGAGACGGGAGTCCGATCTCACTACCCAGAGATCTGGGGAATTTTTACCAGATGATCCACGTGAAAGAAATCCCGGTCTCCACCGTGATTCGAACCCGCGACCTCCGGCATCGTAGACGGAAACCTTACCTCGAGACCACTGAGTTTTCGTTATCTAACAGACACTCATTGATAGACTTAGGAATATATCTCCTATCCATATCTAATGTACCCGTAATTGGTGACTGTGAAGCTAGGATGTCCGCTATTTTGTTGCCCTGAAATCCAGCATGAACAAGGCAGTAATTCCACACCAGCCCCTGCAGGTTTGATGCCTCTGCAGCTGGCATCCACTCCTGCTTCTACAGCTGGCATCCACTCCTGCATCTACAGCAGCATCCACTCCTGCCATCCACTCCTGTCTCTACAGCCGCCATCCACTCCTGTCTCTACAGCCGCCATCCACTCCTGCCTCTACAGCCGCCATAAACTCCTGCCTCTACAGCCGCCATCCACTCCTGCCTCTACAGCCGCCATCCACTCCTGCCTCTACAGCCGCCATCCACTCCTGCCTCTACAGCCGCCATCCACTCCTGCCTCTACAGCCGCCATCCACTCCTGCCTCTACAGCCGCCATCCACTCATGCCTCTACAGCCGCCATTCACTCCTGCCTGTACAGCCGCCATCTACTCCTGCTATCCACTACTGCCTCTACAGCCGCTATCCACTCCTGCCATCCACTCCTGCCTCTACAGCCGCCATCCACTCCTGTCATCCACTCCTGCCTCTACAGCCGCCATCCACTCCTGCCTCTACAGCCGCCATCCACTCCTGCCTCTACAGCCGCCATCCACTCCTGCCTCTACAGCCGCCATCCACTCCTGCCTCTACAGCCGCCATCCACTCCTGCCTCTACAGCCGCCATCCACTCATGCCTCTACAGCCGCCATTCACTCCTGCCTGTACAGCCGCCATCTACTCCTGCTATCCACTACTGCCTCTACAGCCGCTATCCACTCCTGCCATCCACTCCTGCCTCTACAGCCGCCATCCACTCCTGTCATCCACTCCTGCCTCTACAGCCGCCATCCACGCCTGCCTCTACAGCCGCCACCCACTCCTGCCTCTACAGCCGCCATCCACTCCTGCCTCTACAGCCGCCATCCACTCCTGTCATCCACTCCTGCCTCTACAGCCGCCATCCACTCCTGCCTCTACAGCCGCCATCCACTCCTGCCTCTACAGTCGCCATCCACGACTGTCTCAGCCAACCCTTCTGTACCTATCGAAGTAAGCATTGTCAGTCTGACACGATTACAGTCCTTCTTAAAGAGATGAAGGCCTGAGAAGGGGGCGTCATTGGGCAGGGAAAAAAGATTTCCTTACCCGCTGAGTAGTCCGACACAATGATTTTTTCTTCTCAGATTTCGCTTCAACGTATGCCCATTGCGTCTTAAATGTCTTGCTGACAGATCTTCCTTCATTGATAGCTTTTGGACTTTTAATTTCTTCAAGATCTGCATATTTATTATCCTTACAGTTCACACTTGATTACTCAAAATGTTTCTGTTATTTGATTGCATTTGAACACGTGTCTTGTATTGGCGAACACTTTATACATTTTTTGGTATTCATGTCAAAACAAAACTCAGATCTGAGAAAAATGTTTTCTAACTTTGAACTAAATGTTTGAAAGACATTAGCACTTAATTTAAACAGAATTTTACTTGAAAACTAGTTAAAAAAGAAATATAAAAATTCGAATCCAGTTTTAATTTTTTTTTACCCGCCATGTGTTATCGCCCTTATAACCGGAATTGCGAACAGAGGCCCTAATTTGGGGGACACGTCGAGCTGAACGCGCGTTCGACAGTAAAAGTGGTTTTAGTGTATTCATCAATTTTCGGGATTTTATTCTGAAACTTTTAATTTAATTTGTGTTTATTTTTTAAACATCTTTTTTTTAATATCGTATTTACTTTTATTTGCAACTTTTTTTAGTGGGGTTGAAAAAAAGGGGGGGGGGGAGAAAACTTTCTTTACTGAGTCCATACACTTAACGGTTTCCAGAGGGTGTATCAAACGCAATGGATCTTGTAGCCCCTTTCAGTCATAGCTGATTGTAGTATCCTTTTTCAGTCATGCCTGCCTA
This sequence comes from Ariolimax columbianus, assembly GCA_036924085.1. Lineage (NCBI taxonomy): Eukaryota > Metazoa > Mollusca > Gastropoda > Stylommatophora > Arionidae > Ariolimax > Ariolimax columbianus. Next base: position 29,458,589 of record JAVGWX010000024.1, read on the forward strand.
TAGTAGCCCCTTTCAGCCATGACTGACTAAAGTAGCTGCTTTCCGCAACGACTATTGTAGCCGCTTTCAGTCATGACTGACTATAGTAGCCGCTTTCAGTCATGACTGACTATAGTAGCCGCTTTCAGTCATGACTGACTATGGTAGCCTCCTTCAGTCATGACTTTCTATAGAAGCCCATTTCAGTCATGAATGTCTATAGAAGCCCCTTTCAGTCATGAATGTCTATTGAAGCCGCTTTCAGTCATGCCTGACTATAGTAGCGCCGTTCCACCATGACTGACTATAGAATGATGTGACCTTAAAGTGGTAACTGCCTGCTGAGTTTTATGTTTTCTTTCTTCTTCCGGCGTTGTCGTTTCACGTCTCCGTGTGTTAAGATTCGTGTTTCACCTGGCATGAGGTACATCTCCACCTGGAACTGTCTGAAGCTTCATCTTTCTAGGATGTCAGACTCATGTCCAGGGCCTTCATATCAGGCTTATACACATCTTTGTACCTCAACTGTGGTGAGCCGGCTGTTATCTACCCATCCGCCAACTGTTCACAGAGGATATCCTTGGAAATGCGAACAGCTTACGTTTGACGAACATGACCAATCCATCATATCTTCGCTGCCTTTTGGAGACTGGTGCGAGAACTAACCTCTGCATTTTTTTCACCCAGTTCCTCAATTTAATTCCAAGAATGGATCGCAGGCGGCGTAGATGGAAGATGTCAACCCTATGCTCCTGTTTGTCGTAGGTAGCGAAGTTTCACTACCATATAATGTTCGCCCATCACGTATGATAAAAACCACTCTCTCTGCTCAGCCGTGTGGACAATCCTTTCCATTTGCTCTACCCGCTGAAATGTGCGACTTACGCGGTGATCTAGATTAAAGTGAGGAAGATTTTCGCAATTTGTCAACCTCACTCTCTCGTACTGAGCTACATTTGGTTAGTGGAAAGACATTATCAAGACGACTGGAAATGCACATTTTTCTCCAGGTTTTACTCACGAAGCCTTTCCCGTAAGCAGGTATCCAGTAAAGCAGCTGAAGTATGACCTCCAATCGCTTTGGAATGTAGGATGACCAGGACTAAATCTCTATGTTCATAACAAATGACACAGTAACCTGTTAGTACCAACTAATGCTGCAATATAGGAACGCGATGACTAGACATCCATTGCAAACAGCCCAGACTAACTTCAACAAAAGATAGTTATATTCCACTTATTTTTCATACATTTTAAAGAAAACAATTTCAGATTTTCGTTCCAAAACCTCAAGTAACTGTGTCGTTTATATGTACTGATTAGATCTGTCTAAGTATCTATCTATCTATCTATCTATCTATCTATCTATCTATCTATCTATCTATCTATCTATCTATCTATCTATCTATCTATCTATCTATCTATCTATCTATCTATCTATCTATCTATCTATCTATCTATCTATCTATCTATCTATCTATCTATCTATCTATCTATCTATCTATCTATCTATCTATCTATCTATCTACCTACCTACCTACCTACCTACCTACCTACCTACCTACCTACCTACCTACCCACCCACCCACCCACCTACCTACCTACCTATCTATCTATCTATCTATCTATCTATCTATATATCTGTCTCTCTGTCTGTCTGTCTGTCTGTCTATCTATCTATCTGTCTGTCTTCAGTCCACTTGAGCCGTTAGACTCTGCTGGGATGTGTGACCTCCTTTTTTGCATTTATTTTTGGCAGACCAATCCCAGTATCCATTACGAAACGTTTGGTTGGTTGTCCCTGGAAGGTGCGATACTCTTTTTAAAAACTAGTGGTGGAGGAAGAGTATATTAGAATAAGGTAGACCCGCGGCCTGTCAGGCGCAATCTCCGTTAACCACATAACCAAGATCTGATGTTCTAGCCACACAATCCCATTTTTGCGACATATTCTCTGTGGGACGAGAATCCCTAGAAAAATTTAATTAGATTTTTAACTTGAATTTTGCCTGAGCACCGGCCGTTAAGCTTACTCTTTGCGATTTCCAACTACCAACGGTTTTTTAAGGTACCTGCCACTGCTGTCCAGGATCAGAGAGCAGAGGACATTTCTACTAAATGACCAAAGTGAAAAAATCCCAATCTCCACCGTGATTTGAATCCGGGATATCAGTAACCTAGGCGAACACCTTACCTCGAGACCACTGGGTACTCATTGACTTCCAGATAACAAATAGATCGATGTTCCAAATCGAACAGCTAACCAGAACGTTATTGATTTTTCACATATTACTACAAGCCTAGACGCCCCTAATACCGCATTAACAAAAACTCGTCTTTTGTTGAAAAAAGGCAATAATGTTACTAATAGTGCCAGCAATAAAATCCTGGCATGTCCAACAATGGCCATATCAGGAGGACCTGGCCAGCGCAGTGAATTATGACAAACCAATTGCAAGTCAATGAAAGTTAAGTCTCTATGACAAACCAATGAAAGTTAAGTCTCTAGTGTTATTAAGTTCATCGGGGTAGCTTGACTGTATTGTTGTTACATTAACCCCCCCCCCCTCCTTCCCCCTTCCCTATTATCGTAGACCAGTGCTCTTCAACCTGAGCGCTAGCGCTCGCTAGTTAGCGATTTTAGCTTTCATGCGTACTGTAGCAAAATAATTGCATTTTATATTAGAAATACTATCTAGAAATGCAATGGCAAAAACAGTGTTTAGAGAGAAACAAAAGAATCCTTACATACAATAACATTAGTATTTCTATAATGACAAGAATCTTATACACATATGTTTGAACTGTGGCAATGTATGGCTCTGAAACATGGACTATAAATAAAAGAGAGGAAAAATACTTGGAGGCTTTTAAGATGTGGTGTTACCGAAAGATGGAAATAGTAAGCTGGACTGATAAGAAATCTAATGAAAAGATATTGGCGGAGATGGGAGAAGAGAGAAAGTTGATAGGGAAGATAAAAAGAAATCGACTTGGCTGGTTGGGACATAATCTGCGGAGAAAGGGTCCAGTCAAAAAGATCTTGGAGGACATTATGCAGAGAAAGAGACGGAGGGAAAAACCCAGAAATACCTTCTTGTCTCAAGCTGACGGAGATATGGCTCTGAAGATGTATGCTGAACCGAAGACGGCTGCAGTGGATAAGCAGAAATGGTAGGACATAATCCATGAGATTGTTGACCAGTCTTAATACTAAATAACCTGATGATGATGATTAGAAATATAATATTATTATTATGACAGTGCAGAGACTACACAACATGAGGAAGCTCTAGCAGAATACCAGCAAAGCAACAACAGTTAAGATTTTGAGAAACTGTGTTTTTTTCCCCGTTACAGCATATAGCTGTGAAACATAGACAGTTATCCAAACCATACATTCCAGCATGAACAGAAAATTGAAATACGTTTACCACATCGAAGGACATAGCGGTTTTGAGAGAACGGTATTGGAAGGTATGCTATAACGAAAAGCTACCCAAGCATGGACTGGACCCATGCATACACCGACGGTTCTGTAACAAACACTACACAGAACGGAGGGGCAGGAGCATTCCTGAACCTACCAAATGGCAGAAAAATAACACTGTCATTCGCTACTGGTAAGTACACGAGCAATTTCAGAGCAGAGGCAGAGGCACTGAGGGCGGCAGTGGAAGAAATGGTAACACACAGTGAAAATGAGAGCCATATAGTCCTGCTGACAGATGCTCTCGAAGTAGTCACAGCGCTAAAAAGCCAGAAAAACACTGAGCTTAATGACTTAAGAGCAGCACTCTGCAAACTGTGCCAACAGTCCGCACCAAAAAGGGTAGTGGTACAGTGGGTTCCGTCACACTGCAACATCCAAGGCAACGAGGAGGCAGACAGACTGGCAAAAGAAGGTGCAAGGCTACCACAAATAGATACCAGTATGACGTACGAAGAGTCAAAACGGCTTATCAAAGCCAGGTACATGTCCAAATGGGAAACCGAACATACTGGTTACACCAAAAACGATGCCTATTACCAGTTGAACCGAAGAGAGCAGGTCGTTGTCTTCAGACTTCGCACTGGCCACAACAGACTGAGGTACCACCTCTTCAACAAATTGAAGATAGGGTGTACCGACGAATGCCCGTGCGGTACTGGTAAAATGACCACTGAACATCTGCTGCAGAACTGCCCGACATACGAGGATCAGAGAGAGCAAATGTGGCCATTGCCAGTGGAACTGCAAGACAAGCTCTATGGTAGTGGCGAGAGTCTCAGGATGACCGCCGCTTTTTTCGAGAAAATAATGGTTACTGTCTGACTGTGTACGCAGAAGAAGAAGAAGAAGGAAGGTATGCTGCCAGACAAGAGAGGCAGAGGCAGACCAAGAAGGTGATGACCCCAAGATGTAAAGAAATGCTTGGGCATGACTCTGGAGCAGGCTGGAGGTTGAACAAGATATCGAGTTTATTTCAGACGGGCTGTTATGGGAGCGGCGTTCTGCAAATACATGATGATGATGAGAATATGCTAAAATTATCGGAAAGACTCGGAAAACGATCATGCAATTTTCGTCGATTTAGATTTGAGTGTTTGGCAAGGACAATTCACCCTCACGAACGAAAGTCATACAAGTGGGTGTCAGGTATTTTTGTTTTTATCGTTCGCCTTATTTCTCTAATCCACAAGGCAGTGTGCGTTGCATTGTGGTTTTTATTTTGCGCCTGTCGGCCCAGTGCATCCGACTTCAGCATGCATTTTATGTTAGGTGCTGCTTCCTCCTGCATTTTCTAAGGGTTTGCTTCCCCGGGGTAACGGCCAGTGCTGTGTTGGGGATCGAACCCAGCACCTTCTGGTTGTTAGCCGTGTCACTTAACCACTAGCCCACGCCGTCCCCGGTGTCAGGTATAACAAGGTTGACCAACCCTGACTTGGCGTTCCATTGTGAGTTGGTTGGCTAACCATTTCGTTTTCTCGCCAGGTTTCTTCTTCGTCTTCTTCGTTCGTTCTCAATCTCCCACTAACAAACCCTGAAAGGGTAAGTAGCAAGCAGAATGTAGTCCAGAGAACGAAATGCGTTGTGTCATAGTTTACAGCGTGGCTGCGATATTTGCACCTTTCGGTCCAACACATCCGACTTCAGCAAGCATTCCCTCTTCGATCCCTTCTTCTTAGCCAGTCTGCCCTGCTGTAGCCTGTTATCCAGGATCACCCTGTGGAGGTGTAGAAGGGTCTTGGCAGCTCTGGTTCGCTGGTCCTGACGCTAGCAGTCAGCTATGGGTCGCTGACCACTGCAGCTCATGCGCTGCTCAGCATCTTGATCCCTCTCGCCAGGTTTAAACAATAGAATCAGGAGACCACAAAGTATTTATTTGATTAAATATTTGTATTGCTCTAAACGTATTTCTGGCTTTTTTTCGATAGGTGGTTAGGTACAAGCAAGTTAGCCTTTACATATTTCAGTTATGATGAAGATTACAGGAGGTGGCTCTCTTCATATTGCGACCGGGGAGGCGTTTGGGGACTGCATGGGCTAGTGGTTAAGTGAAACGGCTCAGAACCAGAAGGTCCTGGGTTCGATCCCCATCACAGCACCGGCCGTTACCCCAGGGAAGCAAACCCTTAGAAAATGCAGGAGGAAGCAGACGTTTACATAAAAAATGCATGCTGAAGTCGAATGCACTGGGCCGACAGGCGCAAAATAAAAACCACAGTGCAACGCACACCGCCTTGGGGATTAGAGAAATAAGGCGAACGCAAAAAACAAACAAAAGATAAAAAACCTATTGCGACAATAAATACTGGGCAAAGTACAGAGAAGAGATATTTCTCAGCTCGTTATATAGTGCCACTGTTAGATCTTTTAATTTCCAAGAAAACCGGGAATTTCGTTGTTTTTTTAAAGGAGCTATTTCTTTATCAGACGAGGGCAAAGCAGTTATTTGTCCATCGTTTCCGAAGAGACCACATTGTCATCTGTCAGTTCTGGAGTGGGTTCGTTGGTGGCTTATGAAACCAATTGAAGAGGACCACATTGTCATCTGTCAGTTCTGGAGTGGGTTCGTTGGTGGCTTATGAAACCAATTGAAGAGGACCAAATTGTCATCTTTCTGTTCTGGAGTGGGTTCGTAGGTGGCTGATCAAACCAATTCGAGCCTGAAAGCGTCTGTCACACTGAGGGCAGAGAAACACTGCATGACCGTCAGACGTAGGCAACTCGGCAAAAGATGTTACAAACGGCTATTTTAAAACCCACACTAAATGAGATACTAACTTCAAAACCGTTTCTTATTGCAATTAAATTGTCCTTTATTTCCCTACATAATTTACACCAACATTGATACACTTATCCCATCTCCACCAACATTGATACACTTATCCAATCTCCCCCAACATTGATACACTTATCCCATCTCCACCAACATTGATACACTTATCCCATCTCCACCAACATTGATACACTTATCCCGTCTCCACCAACATTGATACACTTATCCCATCTCCACCAACATTGATACACTTATCCCATCTCCACCAACATTGATACACTTATCCCATCTCCACCAACATTGATACACTTATCCCATCTCCACCAACATTGATACACTTATCCCATCTCCACCAACATTGATACACTTATCCCGTCTCCACCAACATTGATACACTTATCCCGTCTCCACCAACATTGATACACGTATCACATCTCCACGAACATTTATACACTTAGCCTATCGCTTCATCTGCCCAAGGTCAGGCCTATTCTGTTCATGTTGTGTTCGTCAGTCAAATGCATGGGTGTCCACTGTTAGTACATTGTCCAGAAATTCAGTTTAGGATGCATTCAGTTGAAGGCTACACCCAGCGAACTCCCTATTGCAGCTGCACTGGCTATCGTTACTTGCCTGTCACCTCAAAACATCTCTCCCACAAGCCGCAGAGGTAATTATGTCGCACTATGTACAAGGCTCTCAGAACGAGGAAGCGTGGGAAAGGGGGGGGGGGTGTTCGCATCATACATGTTGCAGTGTCCTTGACAGGATATATCGACCGAATTATGCACCGCTTTACTCGACAAACATTTCTCACAGGAACAAATTCCTTATGAATATCCTTTGCGGAGAGTAATATCCCCCTTCCTCCCTCTTCCCAACACCCCCCCCCCCCCAATGATCGTACAACTGCAGGCTGTGAACACGGGCGCCATTTTGTATTGAGCTGCGCACGCATACGACACTTAGTATCTGCTACCTACTGTAACCACAAACGTGGATGCTCCTGCCACCTAATATCTTTAGAAATAATCATCTACCTTTTTCAGCTCGGGAAGGAAGACTAACGTCTGGTCAGGCAAAACATTCTGGTCAAGACCCTCACCTTGACTTCCTAGCAGCCTGTCCTGGAAACGGTCTGTTTCCGTGGCAGCCTCACAAGGTGAGAGATCAATATTGTACTATTTAACTTTCCGTGGTATTTTGAGAACATTCCTGTACCATTTCACGCACAGGTGAGCGAACAACTGGAGCTGTATACAGAGTAATGATTCCAGACCGTTCTTTCAAACATATGGGACAGGTGCTGATGACAATAAATTCAAACATTAAATTTAAATGATGGTGGCACACAAATTGAAACATATAATTCAAATGATGTTGATACTAAAATTCAAAAATAGAATTCAAATGATGATGGTACTAAAATTCAAAAATATAATTCACAGGATGATGGTACTAAAATTAAAACATATAATTCACAGGATGATGGTACTAAAATTAAAACATAGAATTCACAGGATTATGGCACTAATATTAAAAGATAGAATTTACAGAATGATGGTACTAACATTTCAAATAGAATTCAACTGATACTGACACCAACAAATTGAAATTGAATTCTACTAATGCCGACACTAACATTATTAATTTGTTATGATCTTGTCCTGTTTGTATGATTTAAGTTGTAGTTTCTTTTATCTTGTACTTGTTATAACTCTCTCTGAAATTCTATCAGTGTGGCAGTTGGTATATTCCAATCTTTGTCACACACACAGATTCCTTTTGCAAACTCCGTGACGACTTTGGATTGTAAATGAATTTAGAGGAACACTTCGCCAAATTACGGAGAAAAAAGAGAAGAGATGAGAGAGAAATCGATAAAGAAAACAGGTAAAGTTATGTGATTCTTTGAACTTTTTATTTTAAGACATCCAATAAGTCATCTCATAAGGAACTGTTGAACACAAACCAGCGTTAATCATTTGAAAGACAGGAAACGAAGCCAATGATATCTATCATAATCCCTGATACCATGACAGTTGAAGTGGTTGGCGATCGGAGAGCTGCAGTCATTGAAAATAAGGGCGGTGTACTTATAACGTTTACGAGAAAAGTATTGCACTTTAGAAATTGGTGTGAACTTCAGTCCTTCTCTATGTATTCACCCTACGATGTGATACACTTCTCCCTTCTATCCTTCACCTTCCTGATGCCCTGATTGTAGAACTTCTCTTTCCGGCTCCGGAATCACGTCTCCAGTTCAGTAATTAAGTCCTGGACGTCAGAACAACGATGTTCACCAAGCGGAGTCTTTATGTTTGGGAACATCATCATCATGTAGCTTATCCATTGCAGAACGTCGCTCTCACAACAGCCGATCTGTAAGACTCTCGATCTCTGGCCTCCGTCGCTGTCATCTTCAGAACCTCCGTGATGTCTTGTGTCCATCTGACCCTGACTAGCATGTATGATCAGTATATTTTTCCTGACCCTGACTAGCATGTATGATCAGTATATTTTTCCTGATCCTGACTAGCATGTATGATCAGTATATTTTTCCTGACCCTGACTAGCATGTCTGAACAGTATATTTTGCATGACCCTGACCAGCATGTCTGATCAGTATATTTTACCTGACCATGGCCAGCATGTCTGATCAGTATATTTTACCTGACCCTGACCAGCATGTTTGATCAGTATATTTTACCTGACCCTGACCAGCATGTCTGATCAGTATATTTTGCCTGACCCTGACTAACGTGTCTGATCAGTATATTTTGCCTGACCCTGACTAACATGTCTGATCAGTATATTTTGCCTGACCCTGACTAACATGTCTGATCAGTATATTTTGCCTGACCCTGACTAACATGTCTGATCAGTATATTTTGCCTGACCCTGACTAACATGTCTGATCAGTATATTTTGCCTGACCCTGACTAACATGTCTGATCAGTATATTTTGCCTGACCCTGACTAACATGTCTGATCAGTATATTTTGTGCACAACATTTCCACCATATTTGTTACTGTTCTTCCTCCTGGCCCTAACAGAAGTATCGTTTGGTTTCTGTTCCAGCACGGTAAATAGTCCATACTTACGAGTGGAATTCAAATGAAAAACCTTAAAAGTTGGATAGAAATTAGAAAAAACATGCATTTATATTATCACTTGTTAGTGGGGTTGTTAAGGATGTCAAGGATGTCCTGCACGGTCATCATAGGGGAGACGAGCAACCTGACGTCATATTTGCAGTTAAAACATGGTCGCCCCACTATTGACATGCACCAGAGATTAGCACGAATGAAGGTCAAGTATGGTGGTGCATACCTTTCATTCACAGTCAATCCGCGAATTTCCTTTATGATATTGTCAATGGCTGCAACCGACTCTGTGGTCTCTTCTCGGTGTACTGACAGTTACAGCTGACCTTCAGCGAAGGATACATGCCTTGGAGATGAGATGTTTCCGAAGACTTTTAAACGTCACGTAAAAAGATTGAGTAACAAATGAGGAAATACCAGAATTACAACACCAATAAGGCCTTTTGAAAACCTCTTTACAACTGTCAAAAGAAGGAAACTCGCTTGGTACGGTCACATATCGAGATCAAATGGTCTTGCAAATACGATTCTCCACGGGAAGGTGCAAGGCAGACGACGAAGAGGCCGGCCCAAAAAGAGGTGGGAGGACAACATAAAAGAATGGACAAATCTTCTACCAGAAGAGGCACAGGCAGCGGCCGCTGACAGAGAAGGGTGGCGTGGGGTTGTGAGGATGTCTTCATGTGTGCCTGAACGACCTCATCGGTTACGGGATGACCTGACCTGACTCTGTGTGCCAGACCCGGTCGTGAACAATTTGTCGCAGAACTCTCTCCGTTTTGGAACATCATACTTCACTCATAAACTTTCTATAAGATAAAGATATCCACCAAGAAAAGATAGTATTCCTGACTGATGCCGCGTCAGTATTAGCAGCGCTAAAACAAAACAAAGATGAAGATCTCGAGCAATGTATGTTCTCCCTGACACAGCTCTCAGCAGAACACCTAAGGTTGGTCATACAGTGGATCCCATCCCACTGCAATATTGAAGGCAATGAAGATGCAGACAAACTAGCAAAGAGTGGAGGAGCATTCCCCCCAAACAGACCTGAGTATCACATATAATGAGGCCAAGACCATAATTAAAGCCAACTTCAGGGTAAAATGGGCTGATCAACACCCCGACTTCTGAAAAGAAGACAGCTACTATAACTTAACTAGAGAAGAGCAAGTCATCATCTTCAGACTGAGAACTGGACTTAACAGACTCAAGGGTCATCTTTACAACAAGATGAGGATTGGGACAGATGACAGGTGTCCATATGTGGAGCGTATCATGACCGTGGAATATATCCTGCAAATCTGCACGCTCACGCAGAAAAAGAGAAAACAACACTGGCCTTGTGCGACAGATATGAGACAAAAACTGTATGGAGATGAAACAGCCTTACAAACAACGGTGTCCATTGTAAGAGAAACCGGAACCTTGATCCGAGGATGAACGGAGAAGAATAAGAAGGAATACACTTTCTATAGTGAAAGGCATGCATCATCGTACTGGATTTTCATTCATCGATGAATTTCTGAAGGTTTCATTCCTTCTCCGCTCAAAGGACGAATAACAGGGCGATGCTCTTTGGTACATGATAAAAGTGGGGTGGCCATCTTGTAGCTGCAGTTAGGACGTCACGTTGTTCGTCTGCCCGTGATGGTACGTGCAGGGAACTCTTGATATCCTAAGCAACCATATGAAAAAGTTAAAATACAATAGCATGGTTTTTCCAATTTCTTTCCAGAATTTAATGTTTTGCTTAAATCCCGGTCGTAGTTACAAGACATTGTATTATTAAGCTTCTTAGAGGCATCATACTCGCGTACAGCGAGTCCCCCTTTACTTGAATGCTACTGGAATCGTTTTCGTATATTGCGAAATGGGGAAATCTCGTCCGTCTAACATAAACTCGCCAATATTTGCTAGCGCATTCATCGTGTGTACCCAAGTTCCCCAGCAAAGCCTGGTAAACTCGTGCGTGCAAGTAGGTAATCTCTGTCGAGACCGAGTGCTGTGTTTGCTGTTAAGCGAGAGATTTACCTCATTTGACAATGTTGATTGATAGCTGCAGGTTTTTGGACAGTTCATTAAAAAAACAAAAAATCCAAGTCTTTAAGACTGGTATAGAATAAAGTAAAAAGTTGTACAACAGGAAATGGGTATTTCCCACATGTTAGTCCGTCCCTATCAAATACCCACATCTCTCTCCATCTCTCTCGTCAATTTGAGGCTCTGTGTTAAGTTTCTTCAATCACAGAAATGTTTATGCTCTGAAATAAGCTTATCTACTTCCTCTTAAACTTGACGATTTGGTATAGGCATATCTCGTCAGTATAAAATGTATACTCTCAATACTTAAACTAAAATTTAACTTAACGTCTTTATACTGCTTTAGAAGACCCTGCAGAGTCTGTATACAACCAGTTACATTTACATCATCTTGCTCTAAAATCTATGCGCATCCAATTTATTCTTAAATGAATTAACTGTCCCTGCCTTCACTACCTCCCCTGGCAATGCATTCCAAGCATTCACCACTCTCTGACTAAAAATTTGTTTTTCTAATGTCTAATCTGGACCTCTCTTTAGTCAACTTGTAGCTATGCCCTCTTGTTATTGTGGGTGGCTGTATTTTAAAAAAAATAACTTGTTATAATCTAATTTATCCATTCCTCTGATCATCTTATAAACCTGTATTAAGTCACCTCGAATTCTTCTCTCTTCGAGACACTGTAGGCCGGTTTTTGTGAGTCTTACCTCATAACTGTAATTCTGGAATCCAACTATCAGCTTTGTCGCCTTTTTTTTGTATCCTTTCCCGCTTGTTTATATCCCCTCTATGATAAGGACTCCACACCTGTACACAGTACTCCAATCTAGGTCTAACTAAAGCTTTATACAGTTTGACGATCACTTCCTTGCTCCTATGTTTAATATTTCTTTTTATCATACCTAACATTGCATTTGCCTATTTCACTGCGACCTGGACTTGCTCACTCACCTTACCTGTATGATCTAGTATTTCCACATCAATTAGGCATTTCGACTATCGTGTCAGTATAAAGTTTATACTCTCAAACATCTAAATCTATTTCCTCATAAACTTGTCACTTTGTCTCCGATCTCTATCTTCAGTATAAAGTTTGTACTTTCAAATAGCAAAATCTATTTTCTCATAAACTTGACTCTTTGTCTGATGTCTCTCTCGTTAGTATAAAGCTTATACTCTCAAATATCTAAGTCTATTTCATCATAAACTTGTCACTGTCTCTGACTTCTCTTGTCAATATAACGTTTACATTCTAGACACCTAAATCTATTGGGTGGTATGTGCTGGATTTAAATCAGGACTTTCTATCGCTGGTATCTGAAAGTCAACAAGAGACACACGAATTGGTGATCCAATAAAAGACAGATGTTTAAGACAATAACCCTTGAGAAAACGAAAACTATGATAATTAACAAAGTAGACGTCTTCTTCTTCTTCTGCTTGTTGTTGTTGTTGTTGTTGTTCTTCTTCTTCTTCTTCTGCTTGTTGTTGTTGTTGTTGTTCTTCTTCTTCTTCTTCTTCTTCTTCTTCTGCTTGTTGTTGTTGTTGTTGTTGTTGTTGTTCTTCTTCTTCTTCTTCTTCTTCTTCTTCTGCTTGTTGTTGTTGTTGTTGTTGTTGTTGTTGTTCTCCTTCTTCTTCTTCTTCTTCTTCTTCTTCTTCTTCTTCTTCTGCTTGTTGTTGTTGTTGTTGTTGTTGTTGTTGTTGTTCTTCTTCTTCTTCTTCTTCTTCTTCTTCTGCTTGTTGTTGTTGTTGTTCTTCTTCTTCTTCTTCTTCTTCTTCTTCTGCTTGTTGTTGTTGTTGTTGTTGTTGTTGTTCTTCTTCTTCTTCTTCTTCTTCTTCTTCTTCTTCTGCTTGTTGTTGTTGTTGTTGTTGTTGTTGTTGTTGTTGTTCTTCTTCTTCTTCTTATTCTTCTTCTTCTTCTTCTTCTGCTTGTTGTTGTTGTTGTTGTTGTTGTTGTTGTTCTTCTTCTTCTTCTTCTTCTGCTTGTTGTTGTTGTTGTTCTTCTTCTTCTTCTTCTTCTTCTTCTTCTGCTTGTTGTTGTTGTTGTTGTTGTTGTTGTTGTTCTTCTTCTTCTTCTTCTTCTTCTTCTTCTTCTTCTGCTTGTTGTTGTTGTTGTTGTTGTTGTTCTTCTTCTTCTTCTTCTTCTTCTGCTTGTTGTTTTTGTTGTTCTTCTTCTTCTGCTTGTTGTTGTTGTTGTTCTTCTTCTTCTGCTTGTTGTTGTTGTTGTTCTCCTTCTTCTTCTTCTTCTTCTTCTTCTTCTTCTTCTTGTTGTTGTTGTTGTTCTCCTTCTTCTTCTTCTTCTTCTTCTTCTTCTTCTTCTTCTGCTTGTTGTTGTTGTTGTTGTTGTTGTTGTTCTTCTTCTTCTTCTTCTTCTGCTTGTTGTTGTTGTTGTTCTTCTTCTTCTTCTTCTTCTTCTTCTTCTGCTTGTTGTTGTTGTTGTTGTTGTTGTTGTTGTTCTTCTTCTTCTTCTTCTTCTTCTTCTTCTTCTTCTTCTGCCTGTTGTTGTTGTTGTTGTTGTTGTTGTTCTTCTTCTTCTTCTTCTTCTTCTTCTGCTTGTTGTTGTTGTTGTTCTTCTTCTTCTTCTTCTTCTTCTTCTTCTGCTTGTTGTTGTTGTTGTTCTCCTTCTTCTTCTTCTTCTTCTTCTTC
>JAVGWX010000024.1:29477628-29547628 GCA_036924085.1 Ariolimax columbianus
TCAACCTGATGCAAGCAGCCAGCTCTGGCCCAGCTGACCCTGATGCAAGCAGCCAGCTCTGGCCCGCTGACCCTGATGGAAGCAGCATCTGTGTACAGGTGTGGAGTCCTTATCATAGAGGGGACATAAACATGCTAGAAAGAATACAAAAAAGAGCAACAAAGATGATAGTGGGATTCCAGAATTACAGTTATGAGGAACGACTCAGAAAAACCGGCCTACAGTGTCTCGAAGAGAGAAGAATTCGTGGTGACTTAATACAGGTTTATAAGATGATCAGAGGAATGGATAAATTAGACTATAACAAGTTTTTTAAAATACAGCCACCCACAATAACAAGGGCATAGCTACAAGCTGATTAAAGAGAGGTCTAGATTAGATAATAGGAAATATTGTTTTAGTCAGAGAGTGGTGTCTGCTTGGAATGCATTGTCAGGGGAGCTAGGGACAGTTAATTCATTTAAGAATAAACTGGATGCGCATAGCTTTTAGAGCAAGTGATGTAAATGTAACTGGTTATATACAGACTCTGCAGGGTCTTCTAAACCAGTATAAAGACGTTAAGTTAAGAAGGAAACCAGGATAAAGATGGATAGACAGTGTTAGTGAAACACGGAATGACAACAAAATCGGCGATACATCTGGCGCAAGACATAAAACTGCACTTCCCCACGACGTCTAAAGAAGCAAGTCGATAGAAGAAGAAGATAATGGTCATCGTAACTTAACTTAACTTCTTTATACTGGTTTAGAAGACTCTGCGGAGTCTGGGGATTACGTAGCGAAGTGGTTAAGCTGTGCGGCCTCGTGATCAGGTGGTGTGGGGATGACTCCAGACTCCGCCGCCTTTTTCACGGGTGCTTGATGCGGACTCCCCTGCATCTTGTAGTTGGCTCCTGGTCGTCTTGTCCTTGACTTGCCACTGGGGTCGTGCGGCTTGAGACGAGAGAGTGAGGATAAAAAGTAGCGCAGATAATACTTACAAAAATAGCGTTTGCGAAATAAATTATGCAACATCGTCTACGATGGACGGCGACCTTTGCCTTTGCTAGAAGACTCTGCACAGTCTGTATACAACCAATTTTTTCTACTCCATTTGATCTAAAAATAACTAATGACTATGTGCATCTAATCTATTCTCGAATGCATTAATTGACCCTGCCTCCACTTTTTCCTGTGACAATGCATTCCAAGCATTCACCACTCTCGTACCAAAAAATATTACCTAATATCTGGACCTGTCTTTAATTAATTTGTAGCTGTGCCGTCCTTGGTCGTGTAGTCGGCTGCACTTTGAAAAAAAACAACTTGTTATAATTTGATGTATCCTTTCTGTTGATTAACTTATAAACCAGTATTAAATCATCTCGAAGCGATAATGAAGATAATGCAGATGATGAAGTAAGAGCTGTCGATGTTACACCGTTACAATCAAGCTATCAAGCTGTACGTAACGACATAACAGATTTTTCTTCTTCTTCTTCTTCTTCTTCTTCTTCTTCGTACGCAGTCAGACAGTAACCATTATTTTTTCGAAAAAAGCGGCTGTCGACACTGCCATAGAGCTTGTCTTGCAGTTCCACTGGTGATGGCCACATCTGCTCTCTCTGATCCTCGTATGTCGGGCAGTTTTGCAGCAAATGCTCAGCGGTCATTTTCCCGGTACCACATGGGCATTCGTCGGTGCCACCTATCTTCAATTTGTTGAATAGGTGGTACTTCAGTCTGTTGTGGCCAGTGCGAAGTCTGAAGACAATGACCTGCTCTCTTCTGTTCAACTGGTAATAGGCATCGTTTTTGGTGTAGCCAGTATGTTCGGTTTCCCATTTAGTCATGTATCTAGCTCGTATAAGCCGTTTTGACTCTTCATATGTCATGCTAGTATCTGTTTGTGGTAGTTTTGCACCTTCTTTTGCCAGTCTGTCTGCCTTCTCGTTGCCTTGGATGTTGCAGTGAGATGGAACCCACTGCACCACTACCCTTTTTGGTGGGGACTGCTGGCATAGTTGACAGAGTACTGCTCTTAAATCATTAAGTTCAGTATTTTTCTGGCTTTTTAGTGCTGTGACTACGGTCAAAGCATCTGTCAGCAGGACTATGTGGCTTTCATTCCTTTTACCATAACAGATTTGACTTGTGTATGTTTCACATAATTCACCACTTCTTTCAACACATGTTGAACTTTTCATTGTTGAACATGCCATGTTTTTGTTTTACTAATGGAACTCCATCAGCCTTACTGCCTCTTTTTAAACAAAAGATTATCCGTTTAGTTATTGGGCCCGAGGTATTAGGGGCGTCTAGGCTTGTGGTAATATGGAGAGAATAATCTATAACTCTCTGTTTGCATGTTCGATACCGGAGATCGATATATTTGTCCACTAGAAGTCAATAGTCACATCAGAGTGACATACTTACATTAGGCTAACCGCAAAATTGGTAGTCGATTATATAGAACTCTTAGAAACTAGATTTCGTTACGTTCTTAACTTACCTTAACTTCTTTATACTGATTTAGAAACTAGATTTCGTTACGTTTTTAACTTACCTTAACCTCTTTATACTGGTTTAGAAACTAGATTTCGTTACGTTTTTAACTTACCTTAACTTCTTTATACTGGTTTAGAAACTAGATTTCGTTTCGTTTTTAACTTACCTCAACTTTTTTATACTGGTTTAGAAACTAGATTTTGTTACGTGTTTAACTTATCTTAACTTCTTTATACTGGTTTAGAAACTAGATTTCGTTACGTGTTTAACTTACCTTAACTTCTTTATATTGGTTTAGAAACTAGATTTCGTTACGTTTTCAACTTACCTAAACTTCTTTATACTGGTTTAGAAATTAGATTTCGTTACGTGTTTAACTTACCTTAACTTCTTTTTACTGGTTTAGAAACTAGATTTCGTTACGTGTTTAACTTACCTTAACTTCTTTATACTGGTTTAGAGTGTGTATACAATTATGAGGTGGTGGATTAAAAGTCGAGTGGAAGATTAGGAGGGGGGGGGGGGGGAGTTTGCTAGGCCCAGGCTTAGTTACTTCGCTGTCCTCCAATCAGAGCAGTCCGTATCTGAAGTTATGTTAATTATGAACTATGACAGGGTAGTATACCAACATCACATAATAGATGTAACCCAAATTATCAACTAAGCTCTTTAAGCAATCTTAAATATAACCTTACTGCAACTAACCCTTACCTTAACATAACAAACCCTGGATCTAACATAACAAACCCGGAACCTAGCATAACAAACCCAGGACCTAACATAACAAACCCAGGACCTAACAAAACAAACCCGGAACCTAACATAACAAATCCGGAACCTAACATAACAAACCCTGGACCTAATATAACAAACCCTGGATCTAACATAATAAACACAGGACCTAACAAAACAAACCCGGAACCTAACATAACAAATCCTGAACCTAACATAACAAACCCTGGATCTAACATAACAAACACTGGACGTAACATAACAAACCCTGGATCTAACATAACAAACACTGGACGTAACATAACAAACCCTGGACCTAACATAACAAACCTTGGACCTAACATAACAAACCCTGGATCTAACATAACAAACTTTCGACCTAACATAAACTCTGGACCTAACATAACAATCCCAGGCAGGACCTAACATAACAAACTTTGGACTTAAAATAACAAACTCTGGACTTAACATAACAAACCTTCGACTTAACATAACAAACCCTGGACCTAACATAACACCCTGGACCTAACATAGAAAACCCAGGACCTAACATAACAACCCAGGACCTAACATAACCAACCCAGTACCTAACATAACAAATACTAGTCATCGGACACATAAAGTAAGTAAGTTGACCCTGACCACAGTCCTAGCCCTTACTGTAACCCTAACCATAACATTAACCTTACCTCTAACCCTACCTCTTACTTTAACTCTAACCCTAACTCTAACCCTAACCATAACCCTACCTCTAACCCTAACTCTAATCATAACTCTTAAAAACAATATTTTAAAAAAACAACTTTAAGCGAGGGCTCGACTTCATCGCATCGGGTTTTCCCCATTTAGCTCGGTCTCTTTCTGTCGAGAGCATCGCCGCACAAAGCACGAACTCCGCAGCTCCAGCGATGAACCCAGGTATCTCCGGAAAAAAATTGACATCATGGACCGACCGTCGCAGCTCAAATTCGAACCCCCACCGTCAGAACACGAGGCAAACGGCTTGACCACTTAGCCACAGACTAACCCTAACTCTAACCCTAGCCCTAACCATAACACTAACTCTAAACCTAACCCTAACCCCAATCCTAAACCTAACTGCAACTCTAACCTTCAACCTAAACGTAACCCTAATCCTAAACATAAACATAACATTAACCCGAACCTTAACCATGGACCTAATACTATCCCTAATTCTAGCCAGGGCACAAACCCTAGCCATAAATATGTCTCAATGATCCCATGCGCTGATTCAGGAGAAGCGAAAGTTTCCAGAAGGGACATCCAAGCTGGATAGAGCATGGAGGAGGAAATAGACTAAATACGGAAAACTCACCATCCAAACACGTACAGCTTATCTAGAGTATAATAGGTTAGGTTAGGGCCGACCAGTCTGAACCTGAACTTAACCCTAACCCTGAACTTAACCCTAACCTTAAGCCTGAACTTAACCCTAATTCTGAACCTGAATTTAACCCTAATCCTGAACTTAACTTTAACCTTGAACCTGAACTTAATCATAAGCCTGAACTTAACCCTAACCCTAACCCTGAACTTAACCCTAACACTGAACTTAACCCTAACCCTAACCCTGAACTAAACCCTAACCTTGAACCTGAACTTAACCCTAAGCCTGAACTTAACCCTAACCCTAACCCTAACTCTGAACTTAACCCTAACCCTGAACTTGACCCTAACCCTAACCATGAACTTAACCCTAACCCAAACCCTAACCCTGAACTTAACCCTAACCCTAACCCTGAACTTAACCCTAACCCTAACCCTTCTTCACCACTACGAGTTGTATTGGTTTTCACAGGTGTACATGCTAAACAGGTTTAAGCAGGTGAACCTGTGTAGCTGGTTAAGAGATTTGACATGTTCAGACTGGTCACTGGTTTAGAAAGGTTTTGAAACACAACTGGCTTGGACATGTTTAGACACTGGCATATTTTGACCGGTGGAAAGCTTAGACATGTTTGTCAAAGTGGCCGGGGATTTAGCCAGATAATTAGGTGACTAACTCAGGCAGGTGACCGACTTAGCCAGGTGGCTGGCTTATACAGTCGCCCGGCTCAGACAGACAGACGTACAGATTCACATCAAGCCATCTACATGCCCCATTTAACACATCCATGAATCGTTAAAATTATGAACACCAACATATTGAAAGATGATAAAAAGCAACGCACACAAAAACGTAAACTTGTGTTTATTTTCAGAAATTTCCTGAGCATACGTGTAATGTAAATAAAAACGTTGTGAAAACATGCATATTTGGAGAATCTACGAACATGGCATAAAACAAATTATTTTAGAGAAGAGTTCTTATCTTTTGGAACAGCAAAAGTCTTCTTCTTTCCGTTTTTTGTCCTGCTTGTGCCTTTCAGCGTTAGGTTATGAAGAGGTTTCTTGAACGGGTCCTAGTATATGCTTGTGCTTTCAGCGTTAGGTTATGAAGAGGTTTCTTGACCGGGCCCTAGTATATGCTTGTGCCTTTCAGCGTTAGGTTATGAAGAGGTTTCTTGACCGGGCTCTAGTATATGATTGTGCCTTTCAGCGTTAGGTTATGAAGAGGTTTCTTGACCGGGCCCTAGTATATGCTTGTGCCTTTCAGCGTTAGGTTATGAAGAGGTTTCTTGACCGGGCCCTAGTATATGCTTGTGCTTTCAGCGTTAGGTTATGAAGAGGTTTCTTGACCGGGCCCTAGTATATGCTTGTGCCTTTCAGCGTCAAGTTATGAAGAGGCATCTTGACCGGACCCTAGTATGTGCTTCGTAAACGGGGAGGTGTACTGCTTCTGTTATTTCTGCTATCCATCTTTTACGTTGTCGGCCACTTACCTTGTATCCATTGTATCTGTATGGCATTGCTTTCTTAGGGATAGTATCTGGTGTTTAACGTGTCACGTGGACGAACCATTTGGTTTGCTGTCTCTTGATGAGGTCTAGCACTGGTGTTGTACCTACTGTCTCTTGATGAGGTCTAGCACTGGTGTTGTACCTACTGTCTCCTAACATCTTCGTTTCTGATTCTATCCATTCTTGTTGCTCCACCTATTTTTTTCATCTTTGTTGTTTCGATGTTTCTTTTAACGGTGTAAGTTAAATGTCAAATTCTGATCTGACCCTGTTAGCACAATGTGGATAGAATGTTGTGTTGTATAGCGTCCTTTTTCTCATCAATTGTCACGTGTTTACGTTGTAATATCGGGGACATTTGCCTAATAATTTGACTTGTTCTATTACATCCGTTTTGGATTTATGTGTCGCTTTCCATCTACTGAGATTACGTTACCCAGGTATGTGACATTTCTCACCTGTTTTACTTGTTGATTTTGTATGAATATTATTGTTTCTATTTTTTTTTCTTGCAATTGTCATAACTTCTCTTTTCTTCATAGTGATTTTCATACTGTAATCCGTTTAGTTTTAATTACTCAAAAAACATATTATTACACATAAAACCACTGTTCCTGTCTGGAACGTCGTTAAGTCTAACATCTTGTTAATTAGGTTGTCTTCTTCTTCTTCTTCGTACGCAGTCAGACAGTAACCATTATTTTTTCGAAAAAAGCGGCGGTCATCCTGAGGCTGTCGCCATTGCCATAGAGCTTTTCTTGCAGTTCCACTGGTGATGGCCACATCTGCTCTCTCTGATCCTCGTATGTTGGGCAGTTCTGCAGCAGATGTTCAGCGGTCATTTTACCAGTACCGCACGGGCATTCGTCGGTACACCCTATCTTCAATTTGTTGAATAGGTGGTGCCTCAGTCTATTGTGGCCAGTGCGAAGTCTGAAGACAACGACCTGCTCTCTTCGGTTCAACTGGTAATAGGCATCGTTTTTGGTGTAACCAGTATGTTCGGTTTCCCATTTGGTCATGTATCTGGCTTTGATAAGCCGTTTTGACTCTTCGTACGTCATACTAGTATCTATTTGTGGTAGTCTTGCACCTTCTTTTGCCAGTCTGTCTGCCTCCTAGTTGCCTTGGATGTTGCAGTGTGATGGGACCCACTGTACCACTACCCTTTTTGGTGCGGACTGCTGGCACAGTTTGCAGAGTGCTGCTCTTAAGTCATTAAGCTCAGTGTTTTTCTGGCTTTTTAGCGCTGTGACTACGGCGAGAGCATCTGTAAGCTGGACTATATGGCTTTCATTTTCATTGTGTGTCGCCATTTCTTCCACTGCCGCCCTCAGTGCCTCTGCCTCCGCTCTGAAATTGCTTGTGTACTTACTAGTAGCGAATGATAGTGTTATTTTTCTGCCATTTGGTAGGTTCAGGAATGCTCCTGCCCCTCCGTTCTGTGTTGTGTTTGTTACAGAACCGTCGGTGTATGCATGGGTCCAGTCCATGCTTGGGAAGCTTTTCGATATGAAGCTTAGGGTAGTGTCTCTCCTTTCTTTTTCAGTCTGGCAGTTTTTGTTTCCAATACCTGGTATAATTTCTACCACCTCTGGAAATATATCCTTCCTCCAGGTAGGTTTTCGTACAGTAGTGATGGGTTTTGGTGTTGTTAGTGCGTTTATGGGATCTTCGTACATCTTTGCTTTGGCTATTTCTGCAAAGTTTCTCCGCTTTAGTTTCCCATTTCCCAAATTGTTTAGTCTCTGGTGCATTGGATGGTCGGTCAGTCTTCGGAATTTCTCTGACTGCAGCTGGGCTCTGCAGTCTCTTCTATCGGTCATGGATTGCAGTTTTGAAATCTTTTCAAGTTCTACAATTGGCGTTGACTTCATGCCTCCTGTTATAATTCTCATGGCTTGGTTTTAAAGTTTGCTAACTTTATTGAAGTTCGCCTTCGCTGCTGTTGTCCATGCCGCAATACCATACTCGAGAACTGGTCTCACTCTTCCAGTGTACAGTTTCTTTAGTATGCCTTCGTCTGCTCCCCAGCTTGTGCCAGCAAGTTTCCTCATGATTGCCATTCTTTCTCTGGCTCTCATTCGGTTTCTCTCAATCTGACTTTTCCATGTCATGCGCCGATCAAATGTGACTCCCAGATAGGTTGGGTTGTCGTTTGGCTGCAGGAATTTGCCATTTAGACTTAATTTGGTATTTTGGGGTTTTAATGAAAGCGGGAATATTGTGCATGTGGTTTTCTCCTCGTTTATTTTGACCAGCCATGAGTTCGCCCACTCTTCCAGCGATGTTAGGGCCGTCTGCATCCGATTTCTTGCTATGGTGAGATTCTTTTCAGAGGTTCACATAGCCAGATCGTCTGCAAACATTGAGCTATGGACTCTTCTTGGTATATTCTCTGTAATATCGTTTATATATACCAGGAAGAGTGTGGGTGACAGTACTCCCCCTTGGGGGTACTCCCTGCTCGAGTGTCACCTTTTTGCTCATCTGCCCTTGTACTTGGACTCTGGCCGTCTTTTTTTGAGGTAGTGGTTGATCCACTTGTACATTTTCCCACAAACATCACTTCTTCTTAGCTTGACTCTAAGTCCGTCTTTCCAGACTTTGTCAAATGCCTTTTCCAGATCCACCCAAACAGCTACTGTGTGTTTCTGTGCCTGGTAGGCATCTTCTATCTCCTGGGCTATGAGGATGACCTGGTCCTCAGTGGATCTGTGCTGCCTAAAGCCGACCTGCTGTGGAATTAGTATTCGTTTTTCTTCCAGATGCCACATCAGTCTGGTGTTTATCATCCGTTCCATCAGCTTGCCGACACAGCTCAGTAGGCTGATGGGCCTGTATCCATTTGGATCTGTTTTTTCCTTTCCTGTTTTTGGTACTGGTACCAGTATTGCGTCTTTCCATGCCTGGGGTACAATTCCCCTTTTCCAGCTTTGGTTCAGGACCGATAGCAGTTTCTTCTTCGCTGTTTGGCCCAGCCCCATCAGCATTTCGTTTGTTATCCCGTCTTTTCCGGGAGATTTCCTTTTCTTTAATGTTCTCATAGCCTCTTCCATTTCGCGCATTGTTAATTTGGCCATCATGTGCTCTTCAGGTGCCGTATTCATGTTGTCGTGCCCCTTTAGCTCTTCGCTAATGTCTGTATGCTTATCTGCAGGGACCTCGATGTGGTTTGCTCTGGCATAGTGATCGACAAAAGCGTTTGCGGCTTTCTTACCTGTGAGCAAGTTTTCGCCCTGCTTGATGGTAATATGTTTGTTTGACGGGGTTTCGTCATTCATGGCTCTGACTAGCTTCCATAGCTTGTTCCCGTCTTTGTCCAGGTTTAGGCTTTCCGTTTTATTTTTCCAGCTTTCTCTTGCTGTTTGCTTGAGAGTGTGTTTGTATTTCGCTGTGGCGGCTTTGAGGGCGATGTTTGCCTCCATGGATTGTTCTCGCTCTGCCATGTTCCTAGCATTTGTTACTGCATCTTTCGCTTTCTGCAACTCATCATTCCAGTAGGGCTTATAGTTTTTCCTAGCTCCTCTTGGGATGGTTTCAGTGGCGGCTTGCATTATTGCCTTGCTTAGGCTTTCCACCATGGGCTTCATTTTGTTGTTTCGTGTGTTGATGGTTTCACACAGCCCATCTGTCAGGATTGCAAATCTGTCCCAGTCGGCTCGTTTGTAATTCCAACGTGGGAGCGGTTTTGTTTCCTGTGGGCCTACTTCCAAATCAATGGTTAGCCTGATCGGCCTGTGGTCGCTACCTGCCAGTTGGTTTAGCACCTGGCGGTCTATTTTATGGTGTATGTCCTGTTTGGAGAAAGCCAAATCTGGAGTCGAGGTGGTATGCCATGTTCTTGAATAGAAACTAGGGCTATCCTCCGGCCTATTGATTAGGGAGAGATTTGCATCTATCTCCCAATCTTCCACTTCGTCACCTCTGCTGTCTGTGTCAGAGTATCCCCATCTCTCCGACTGGCTGTTGAAATCTCCAACTACTATGCAGTTGGAGTCTCTGACCTCCATACTCGAGAGCGATAGGTCTCTATTTGGTGGTCCGTACAGATTGAAAATGCGGAGCTTCGTCTCTTGAGCCATTATGTCAACTCCTACAATTTCTGCTTGTCCGGTGTGATTGACAGATACCGCGCTACTCGGTATGCAGTTTCTGGTCAGTATCAGGACCCCTCCTTTGTGGCCTTCTCTATCGAGACGGAAGGTCTGGTATCCTCTGATTGAGAATTTATGATTATTTTTGAGGTGCGTTTCCTGGATACATGCCACGTCAATCTTACCTTGACTCCCTCCGCATTCCACTGTAGTATTTTGAGGGTCTTGAGATTTTGGTCAATAAAGGTTACCCCATAGCCATGTGCCTTGACTCCACGACACATGGGTGGGTGACCACCAGTAGTCAAGGGTGGGCCCCTTCGAGGCGATAGGCCCGGCGCTATCGCTGCCTGGCGGGACTCCGCAGGATGAGCGCCATGCGTTTTTCTAATCGGTTGTACTGTCATCATGCTGCGATTTACGTTGCACTGTTTTGTTAGGCTTGCGGCCCCGTGCATCCGATTTCAACAGGCGTTTCTGTAGGGATGCCCTCCTTAGCCTTTGGCTGTCCCCAGCCTATCTGCAAGGCAGCAGTTGTTTATGGTCAGAGTTGTCTCTCTTATGGAAGTTTGTTAATTAGGTTGGACTGTAAAGAGTTAAATTTAACTAATTTCGGTTTTAAGTCTTGGAGTAGCATGTTGGTCCAACGACTTGACTCCAGTGATCTCTTCATCTCAGGCGTGGACGCATACAATCATACAATAAGACATGCTCGCTTCATGTGCTACTTAATGGCATTCTCTTAACAGCCAGGTGTCTGTGACAGGGGCTCTCAACCTTTTAAGATTGAAATCCCCATTCGTGTATGTTATTAAGTGCGCGAGAACAGTTCAATCTAATGGGTTTTATTTTTGAAAAACAAAACATTTTTAAAATACTGACTGGGTTAATATTAACCTTGCGCTTTAAAGCCGCCCAGGAGTTCAGTGATGTCCCAGGAGAAGTAGCTTTTATCTACAGGTCAGGAGTTCAGTGATGTCCCAGGAGAAGTCGCTTGTAGCTACAGGTCAGGAGTTGAGTGATGTCCAAGGTAAAGTCCCTTGTAGCTACAGGTCAGCAGTTCAGTGATGTCCAAAGAAAAGTCGCTTGTAGCTACACGTCAGGAGTTCAGTGATGTCCAGGGAAAAGTCGCTTGTAGCTACAGGTCAGGAGTTGAGTGATGTTCAAGGAGAAGTCGCTTGTAGCTACATGTCAGGAGTGACGATGGTGATGAAGTGAGTTCTGTACACACATAAACCTTCACGTAGGATATCACAAATCATGGTCTTGTTATAGTTCCTCTTTAAACTTCATCCAACATTGACCGCTCTTTTGGTGCCCCTTTTCAATGCGGTTTCTCTCTGTGTTCTGTTCTGAAGGTTGCACAATCCGCAGAAAACATTCCCTCCATTTCAATCGTATTATTTCTGATGTGTGCTCAAAAAAGACGGTGTCTCTCATCCCTGATTTTTTCTTTCAACTTCAGATGATACATGTCTTCTAATGTAAGGCCGGGACTGCCTTTGCCGTCATGAAACCAATTTAGGTTTTGGTCGTCTCTGGTTCGCTGACCCTGATGCAAACAGCCAGTTTTAAGTGTCTGGTCTCTGTAAGCTCATTCACCACTGCTGCATCTGTGGTCACAGTTAGCATATCTGAATATTTATGTTAAATTCTAATACTGACATTAAAATAACGGAATTAATCAAATAGTATGTTAAATTATATTTCTAAACATTCATTTTATTTCAATAATGAATAGTACACGGTCGGGGCTTATAAGTTGTTGGCTGAGATTCTATGCTCCGCACTGAGTTGAATGGTTTTGACTGACTGAAATAAAAACATCCCACATTTTAAGCCAATATATATATATATATATATATATATATATATATATATATATATATATATATATATATATATATATATATATATATATATCAGAGAGTCATCGTAACCTTAGGCAAGGAATGCAGAGAACGGAGCAACGAGAGAGCAGAGCACGAGGTAAATCAGCTGATAACTGAGAACACGCAGGAAAATGACGAAATATACACCGACGAATCAGTCGTGCGCAGTCGGACATCAGGCTGGGGTTTCTCGGCTAGAGTGAGAGGAGAGGTCGTGGCTGAGCGCAGTAGGGCATACATGTCAACAACCTCCAGTATGAGAAGGGAGACGGAAGCAGCGACCTCAGAACTGAAATGGATATCTGAGACTTCTATAACAAAGGCAGTCATCGTGACAGACGCGCAAGTCGTACTTCAGAAAGTACAGAAGGGATGGCTTAGGTACGAGTGGATAGCTGCTGTTGAGGCCTCAAATCTCCAGGCGCTGACCTGGATCTACTGTCCTGCTCATGCTGGCGTTCAGGGCAATGAAAGAGCTGACATCATGGCTTCACAAGCTCCCATCATGGGCACATTAGTGATGGATAGAAGTGACATTTTGAAATCAATCAATGACTGCCTGCTGGATGAGGACACCGCAATAGATGAAGCAGCAATGCACAGACTGCAAAGTTTCGACATTAAACGAGGTTCGAGCGGAGTGGGGCGCATAAGAGGACGGCGCAGGAGAGTGTACAACCAGCGAGCTACAGGGACCATCAGCATCCATACCTTACGCCATTTTATGAGAGAGACTGACCACCTATGGGTATGCCCGGAGTGCAGTGACGTCGATTCTTAGAAACAGAACAGATATCCTCTTCTGTATTTCTTCTTCTTCTTCGTACGCTCTCTTCTGAATTAAAAAAAAATGATTCACGCAAACGCTGACATAAAGATGGTTTCACAAATATGTATCGCAAATAACACACATTTTATTTATAAGCGTGTAAAATATCAGGCTACGCGTTGTATCACTTGCCGTCTCACATACAATATGATCTGTGCATCTCTGTTTTCCATACAGGTAACTATTGTATGTTCACATTTGGGAAAACCTGCAGTAACAATGTGCCTCTCTTTAATAATGTCATTGCTCTTGTCTGTGTGCAAACTACTGTAGGAAGTTCTCATCTTTTCTGCTAACTTGGTTATGGGTATATTGTTATTATAATGAGTGATTAATTAACCAGATTATAAAATGGATTTTTTGGCTTTGTCTTTGGGCTTTACAAGATTATCAAATGGATCGTTGGATATTATCAGATTACTAAACGGGTCTGTGGGCTTTACAAGCTTATCAAATGGGTCGTTGAACTTTACCTTAATACCAAATGGATCTTTGGACTTTACTGGACTACCAAATAGATCTTTGGACTCTACCGGACCATCAAATGGATCTTTGGACTTTACCAGACTATCAAATGGATCTTTAGACTTTACCGGACTACCAAATGAATCTTTGGATTTTATCGGACTACAAAATGGAATTTTGGACTTTAAGAGACTATCAAATATATCTTTGGACTTTACCAGACTATCAAACAGATCTTCGGACTTTACCACACTATCAAACAGATCTTCGGACTTTACCACACTATCAAACAGATCTTTGGACTTTATCAGATTACCGATTAATCAAAGTAAAGTTTATGTATATATAGTTTTTTTAATCAATAACTCCAAACTGCACATGTGCAATAACATCTCATTTCAACAGCAATCCCCAAAAGGATACACTTTCATTGACAGATTTACACCACTGGTAAACTTGACTTTATTAACTTATCACACAGCTCTGTGTGCAGTAACAGCAGGGTAAAATAACTCCACAGGTTCCTAGTAACATCTACAATATTTAGCACTTGTCACACACACGCTAGCTGAATGTCTATTTTCTAAATCATGTTTAGTGTCCGCGCAAATACGAAATATAATGTCCGTATAATTATTAATCAGGACCTGCAGCGCTGAGGCTCACACAAACAACAGCGTTGTTGTTCCAGCAACTAAGGGACGGCGTGGCCTAGTGGTTAAGTGACACGGCTCACAACAAGAAGGTGCTGGGTTCGATCCCCATCACAGCACCGGCCGTTACCCAGGGGGAGCAAACCCTTAGAAAATGCAGGAGGAAGCAGACCCTTACATAAAATGCATGCTAAAGTCGGATGCACTGGGTCGACAGGGGCAAAATAAAAACCACAATGCAACGCACCGCCTTGGGGATTAGAGAAATAAGTAAAAAGTAAAGTAAAGTATCCCATATCATTACTGCCGTAGGGGTGTGAGGTGTATGCGATCTCACATTTCAAAGGCTCGGCTAAATGAGGGCGGTAGCCATCTCCTCTCCCTCGGCGGTTTTACTTCCGGGATTTAACCGGTACCCATTTAAGGCTGGGTCGACCCGGGAGCCATTGCGGTTTGAAAAAAACATTACCGCCTCAACTGGGAAATGAACCCAGGACCACTCAGATGCGAAGCCAGAGCGCTAACACTGCGCTACGCGGCTCCCTAGAGAAATAAGGCGAGCGCAAACAAAAAAAAAGAAAAAAATTATGCGAGGAGTTAACCTACGGAAAGCTGATGCAGAATTTCTTATTGCGTTCGCCGTATTTCTTAATTCTCCAAGGCGGCGTGCGTTGCACTGTGGTTTTTATTTTGCGACTGTCGGCCCAGTGCATCCGACCTCAGCATGCATTTTATGTAAGGGTCTGCTTCCTCCTGCATTTTCTAAGGGTTTGCTCCCCCGGGGTAACGGCCGGTGCTGTGATAGGGATCGAACCCAGCACCTTTGGGTTGGTGAGCCGTGTCATATAACCACTAGACCACGCCGTCCCCTGCTGATGCAGATAAACTCTGAGTTGGCCAACGAGCGATCGGGTGAAGACCATTAAGTCCAAATCCGCAAAAAAATCTCAAAAAACGTAGTTTTTAAATATTTGCTTGTTAGCAAAGGTGTTAGCATCTGATGTAACTTATCAGATAGGCAACAAAGCAACAGCTGATAAACATGATATTTATGCCGACTCTGCGCTATTAGTGCCAAACAGGGCGCGTGATAACAGAATTTCGAGAATTGAGATGATATTGTTGAGGAAGGTAATCAGGTCAGGTCATCCTGTAACCGGTGAGGATCAAGATGCTGAGCAGCGCATGAGCGGCAGTGGTCAGCGACCCATAGCTGATTGCTAGCGTCAGGGCCAGCGAACCAGAGCTGAGCAGCGCATGAGCTGCAGTGGTCAGCGACCCATAGCTGATTGCTAGCGTCAGGGCCAGCGAACCAGAGCTGAGCAGCGCAAGAGCTGCAGTGGTCAGCGACCCATAGCTGATTGCTAGCGTCAGGGCCAGCGAACCAGAGCTGAGCAGCGCAAGAGCTGCAGTGGTCAGCGACCCATAGCTGATTGCTAGCGTCAGGACCAGCGAACCAGAGCTGCCAAGACCCTTCTACACCTCCACGCGGTGATCCTGGATAACAGGCTGCAAAAGGGCAGACTGGCTAAGGAGAAGGGATCGAAGAGGGAATGCTAACCCGGTACTCAAAAAATGCTTGCTGAAGTCGGATGTGTAGGACCGAAAGGTGCAAATATCGCAGCCAAGCTGTACACTACGACACAACGCATTCCGTAATCTGGACTACATTCTGCTACTTAAGCCCTTTCAGGGTTTGGGAGTGGGAGATTGAGAACGAACGAAGAAGAAGAAGAAGAAGTAACCGGTGAGGTCGTTGGGGCACGCATGAAGACATGCTCACAACACCACGCCACCCTTCTCTGTCAGCGGCCGCTGCCTGTGACTCTTCTGGTCGGAGATTGGTCCATTCTTTTATGTTGTCCTCCCATCTCTTTTTGGAACGGCCTCTTCGTTGTCTGCTATGCACCTTTTCGTGGAGGATTGTATTTGCAAGACAATTCGATCTAGATATGTGACCGTACCAAGCGAGTTTCCTTCTTTTGACAGTTGCCAAGAGGTAATCGGTGTTAGCATAAAAATGAGAAAGAGGAAGAACGAAACTCGAAGTAGGTTCGGATCTACGTCTTACATTCCCAGGCAGGAAATAAGCTGGTTTGGCCATCTCATGAGAATGCACCCTCATCAACTTCCACTGATGGTTTTCATCGCTGATAGAGCTGGTGGATAGATGACATTAGAGTGATTGTACAGCGTAAAGAGCTCACAATGATAAGCCCAACGCACTTGGCGCAGGATAGACGACTGAAGCTCCCTACGACGCTCAACGGCACACGTGGAATAAAAACTAACTAGCTACAAAGGTGTTTATAAACTTCACTAAACTAACAAAGGTGTTTATAGACTTCACTAGACTAACAAAGGTGTTTATAAACTTCACTAAACTAACAAAGGTGTTTATAGACTTCACTAGACTAACAGAGGTGTTTATAAACTCCAAACACTTTTCAAAAAGGTACATGTTTCACGAATCCACCAATAACCATACCACAAATAGAGTCTGTGTCCCTTAAACAGTAAGAACCGCTATTGTTAATGGATATTGCTAAGAAGTGATATCGCATTGAGTAATCGGAACGTTACCTGCCAAAGAAAGTTGTGTGTTACATTTGTCGTGTTATTCAGGTGAGTAATTTGTGCACGTGTTTGACCTATATATTTTTATTTGAAGTAAAGGGTTGCCAAATGTACACATGAGACGACAAGGATTTGCAGGGAGACATTTTTCTTGGCACATTTTATGTTTAAAACACACTTGTTACACGTGTAGTTGATCGCGAGCGTGGTTCTTTACAGGTACCAATGTAATAACAACCACAGATTTCAAGTAAAGAACGCGACAATTGAAAATACAGGTGGAGATTATCGAGATAAAAGGGAGATAATATTTCACATCTGCTTCTACTTCTTTCTCCAAATTCAGGAGAATGTTTGAGTATAACACCTCACTAAAATGTCTGTTCAAAACACTGTTTGAACATCGGTCGGGCTGCTGGTTTTTTTTCAAGGTTTTTCCCGTTCATTTCTGAACACTCCTCTTCATCTTCTTCCTTCGTTCTCAATCTCCAACTACTAAGCTTTAAACAGGGCTTTGCAAATAGCAGGATGTAGTCCAGAGAATGGAATGCGTTGTGTCGCTAGTTTACAGCTTGACTGCGATATTTGCACCTTTTGGTCCGACACTTCCGTTTTCGGCATATCTGAACACCATATGTGTGGTGTATCTTGGGTCTTCCTTTCTTTCTTGTTTCTGGGGCTGGGACGTTTAGTGTAAAATTAGGCATCTCGATTGATCTAGACACATGATCGTATCGTTGGAGTTTTCGTGTTGTTACAGAACGGGTAGGTTTTTTGTATGGTCAATATATTCTGGTGGAGTGATTTGTGTTTGTTCACATTTGGCACATGGTTTATAGACTCCAACCCATTTGACACAGGGTTTATAGACTCCAACCCCTTTGACACAGGGTATATAGACTCAACCACTTTAACACAGGGTTTATAGACTCCAACCCCTTTGACACAGAGTTTAGACTCCAACCCCTTTGACACAGGGTATATAGACTCAACCCCTTTGACACAGGGTTTATAGACTCCAACCCCTTTAAAACATGGTTCGGTCTTGGATCCAATACTATTCTTTATATTGGACATTAGCCTTGGTTGGCAGCCAATCTAAGAACAGGTAAACTCTGACTCTAAACCCGGGTAGACGAGGCTCGTTAGCCTGTTCAGGCCGTTCGCCTAGGAGAGGAGGAACTCTCATTTTAAGCCCACAAGTGATAGAAAGTTCTGGCTAGTCCTGGGACAATGAGAGTATCATTGGATATCTCGAGCAACTAGCATCTCCGGGCAACGACTCCACTCACTGCCTTGTGGAAAATTTGGGAGAGGGTAGGGCTACGGGCGTAAACCCAGACAGAAAATCCTGAATGGTAGCAGCA
Source organism: Ariolimax columbianus (assembly GCA_036924085.1). NCBI lineage: Eukaryota > Metazoa > Mollusca > Gastropoda > Stylommatophora > Arionidae > Ariolimax > Ariolimax columbianus. Next base: position 29,495,592 of record JAVGWX010000024.1, read on the forward strand.
CCTAAGGCGGATGGTTTCAAAATTGCGAACTCATTCCGGCAGCTCCTCCAGCTGAGCTGGTGCCAAATTGTCACGCTTTGCAGTCCTTTAGATTACATCAGTGAGGCTGAGAGGGGGACCCCGCAGTTCGGGCAGCCCAGGGTCTCCATATTCAGCTCCCAGGCTTGCGCCCTGGAGAGGCTACTCACAGGGTGCCCCGCGCATGGTCTATAGAGACTGACACGCCTATGGTGATGATCATTATATATCACCATAGGCGTCTCAGTCTTTATGGACCTGTATGTTTTGTCCAATTCTGTCTCCTTGTATTTCGACACAGTCTTCTATGGGTGTAAAGGCGATCCGCGTGTTACAGTCCCTGTCACAGATCGTACAACCATACTGAGGAGGCTGGCTTGCCTTGTTCCTTGATCTCTTCAGTCGTGCTATTGTCTCTGCATCCAGAATACCTCTACGAGCGTCTGTAGCCACTATGCCTCCTCCAACTAATTGTCTCCAGATAGCTCGATCGTGAACAATTTCTTCCCAGGCCTCAGAAGGGACGTCGTGTGACTTCATGCCCCTCTTGCATACGTCCCTGAATCGCAGCATCGGACGGCCGATTCGTCTAACGACAATAGCTAGCTGTCCATAAAGAATATTCTTCGGCAGCCTCTCGTCTTCTATGCGATAAACACGTCCCAACCACCCTAGACGTCGCTGGCTCAACATCGAGTACATGCTGGGAGTGTTTGCTCTCTGTAAGACCAAATTATGTGAGACTCTCTCTTGCCAACCAATCCCCAATATACGGCGTAGACACCTCATGTGAAAGGTGTTTAGCCGCCGATTCTTGTTTAGTGTAAGTTCTCAAAGTCTCGCTTCCATACAAGGACGCAGGTCTGATAGAGAGACACCGCAGTGTTCTCCCAGACTCTCTTCGTCTGGCGGGCCATGACGAGACTTGTCCTGCCAAGTCTACTGTCTATCTCCTTCGCGAGTGAGAGAGAGTTGCTGATGGCAGACCTCAGATAAGTAAAACTGTTGACAACCTCCAGAGTGACGTCATCAATCTTTATGGAGAGCGTTTTTGTAATGCACTGAACTCAGAAATTTGTCTATTCCAGGCTTATGGTGAACCCAAACTGCTTGCACCACTCGGCAATTATGTCTCCTAGTCTCTGCAGGGCCTCCTCACTATTGGTCACTAGAACTGCATCATCCGCAAATAGCATCTCCATAATGAGCACCGTCCTTACCTTGGGGGTAGGTAGGAAACGGTTATTAGCGGGCTATTTTTTCTTACAGCCCAATAGCCACAAATTAGGCCGTCCTTCGCTGACTTAATTACAATTTTTAGAATGGGTGAACGATTATGCCCCTTTATGTTCATGACTCACCTTACCCTAAAATCATCACCACACTCCACTACTGTCGAGATGTCAGATGTTAAGTAAATCCCTAGCTTGGTTTTCAGTGAAAGATTCTGCTTCTTCTAGTCCCGATGCTTCTCCAACACAGAGGCTGCATCCGAACGGACTTTTCGAATAATCTCAGAGCCACTTCGCGCATCGGAGTTTTGTTTACTGCGCAGGTGGATTGACATGGTTGCCATCTATGATAATTCTTGTCGGCGTGGAGTTGCAACTAACTAAGATTATCTTTTGGAGACTCGTAGATTCGCAAACATAGAAATAGATGAAGTCTCAATGTTCTTACGAAATCTAAAGAGGAATACATTAAGAATTAAAGATGCCTAGGTTATGTATTCTCCCATGGAATTGTGACGCCTTTCACATAGTTACAGTATAATACAAATAATAATTATTAATAATAATACTAATGAAAATAATAATGATAAAGATAATAATAATAATGGTAATGAGTTTGCTTAGGTGCCTGAGGCCTGTTGCGTCGATCAGTTATATGGGTCTCTAGGCCTCGTTCACAGCGAAGGGGAGCCTGCAATCTGTCTAGGCCGTCCTGTGCGGGAGCGCCTTTTTTGGGGCCTCAAACCAGTCCGAGGTAGACAGAGACGAGACACGATTTGTGAAGTAAATTGTGAGCCAGAGTTTGCTGATCCAGTCGTACCTGTACGCTGTAAGACGTCGGCTTGAATATGTTTAAAGAAAGCAGTGGTCATCATGAGACTGTCGACACTGCCATAGAGTTTGCTTAGGCGTCTAAGACTCGCTGCGTCGATCGGCTGCATAGGTCTCTAGGCCTCGTTCACAGCGAAGGGGAGGCTGCAATCTGACAAAGCAGTCCTGTGCGGTAGCGCCTTTTTTGGGGCCTAAAACCAGTCAGGGGAAGACAAAGACGAGACACGATTTTTGAAGTATATTGTGGGCCAGAGTTTGCTGGTCTAGTCGTATTTCTGCTTCTTGGTACGTATTCAGACGTCGGCTTGAATATGTTTAAAGAAAGCAGTGGTCATCATGAGGCTGTCGACACTGCCATAGAGCTTGTCTAGTGTTGCCACTGGTGATGGCCACATGTGCTTTCGCTGGTTCACGTATGTCGGTCAATTTTTCAGCAGATGTTCAGGGACTATTTTCCCAGTACCACATGTGCATTGGTCAGTAGAACGCCATTCGACATGACCGAGCAAAGAAATTCGAAGCGACGGTCCAGTGTTTCTGTGATTGGTCGGAGGCCTGTTTTAGCAGTGAACTAGACGTTGCGGATGTAATCATGAAGTCGGATGCCAGGAGTCCGTCCCTGTTGGGGAAGTATGAGACCTCTAGTCTAGATCTGTCATGTTTAAGTAATGTCCAGGTTTCGGAGCCGTAAAGTAGGACAGGATCCACACAACGCTGGTAAATGCGGAGTTTTTTGTTTGAAGAGACATCGTGCCGTTTAGCGATGAGCGTCAAAGTTACAAAGGTCACACAAATTGGTACATGAGCTGTAGCGGTCAGCGATCCATAGCGGACTGTTAGCACTTGGATCAGCGATCCATAGCTGACTGTTAGCACTAGGGCCAGCGATCCATAGCTGACTGTTAGCGTCAGAGGCAGCGATCGATAGCTGACTGTTAGCGTCAGGGGCAGCGATCCATAGCTGAAAGTTAGCGTCAGGGCCAGCGATCCATAGCTGACTGTTAGCGTCAGGGCCAGTGACCCATAGCTGACTGTTAGCGTCAGAGTCAGCGACCTATAGCTGACTGTTAGCGTCAGGGTCAGCGACCTATAGCTGACTGTTAGCGTCAAGGTCAGCGACCCATGGCTGACTGTTAGCGTCAGGGCCAGCGAACCAGATCAGCTAAGACTCTTCTACACCTCCACGCAGTGATCCTGCAAAGCAGGTTGCAACATAACAGACGGGCTATAGAGAAGGGATCAAAAATGAAAGGCTAACTCATGCTGAAGTCGGATGTCTCGGACAGAAAAGTGCAAAAATCGCAGTCAAGCTGTAAACTAGTGACACAACGCATTCCGTTTTCCTGACTACATCCTGCTACTTGCAAAACCCCATTTAGAACTTGGTAGCGGGAGTTTGAGAACGAACGAACGAACGAACGAAGAAGAAGAAGAAGAAGAAGAAGAAGAAGAAGAAGAAGAAGAAGAAGAAGAAGAAGAAGAAAAAGAAGTATAGTGTGTCAGTAGACATTTGTTCAAGCCAATATATCAGTTTGTTTGTATTGCAAGAAAGTTTGTGAGCCGACATGTCTGCTCTACGAAGTGAATCAATTAGTATATTTTATTAACGGCAATTGCCACATGATAATCATCGTTTGACTTAATCTCATACTATGATCGTCATTATCATCACTATCATCATCATCACTATCATCATCATCATCATCATCACTATCTTCATCACGAAGACAGCCTCAGGATAACAGCTGCTTTCTTCGAACAAATTCAAGTTGACGTTTGACAGCGTACGAAGAAGAAGAAGAAGAAGTATGTAAGGATTCTTTGTTTCTCTCTAAACACTTTCTTTGCCATTCCAATTCTAGATCGTATTTCTCTATAGCATCGTGCATCTTATGTTATGGTTTGACCAATATATGGGAACTGGAATACCTGCTCGACTACTTTCCCTGTTATGGTTTGACCAATATATGGGAACTGGAATACCTGCTCGACTACTTTCCCTGTTATGGTTTGACCAATATATGGGAACTGGAATACCTGCTCGACTACTTTCCCTGTTATGGTTTGACCAATATATGGGAACTGGAATACCTGCTCGACTACTTTCCCTGTTATGGTTTGACCAATATATGGGAACTGGAATACCTGCTCGACTACTTTCCCTGTTATGGTTTGACCAATATATGGGAACTGGAATACCTGCTCGACTACTTTCCCTGTTATGGTTTGACCAATATATGGGAACTGGAATACCTGCTCGACTACTTTCCCTGTTATGGTTTGACCAATATATGGGAATTGGAATACCTGCTCGACTACTTTCCCTGTTATGGTTTGACCAATATATGAGAACTGGAATACCTGCTCGACTACTTTCCCTGTTATGGTTTGACCAATATATGGGAACTGGAATACCTGCTCGACTACTTTCCCTGTTATGGTTTGACCAATATATCGGAACTGGAATACCTGCTCGACTACTTTCCCTGTTATGGTTTGACCAATATATGGGAACTGGAATACCTGCTCGACTACTTTCCCTGTATTGTTTGACCAATATATGGGAACTGGAATACCTGCTCGACTACTTTCCCTGTTATGGTTTGACCAATATATGGGAACTGGAATACCTGCTGGACTACTTTCCCTGTTATGGTTTGACCAATATATGGGAACTGGAATACCTGCTCGACTACTTTCCCTGTTATGGTTTGACCAATATATGGGAACTGGAATACCTGCTCGACTACTTTCCCTGTTATGGTTTGACCAATATATGGGAACTGGATTACCTGCACGACTACTTTCCCTGTTATGACATGATAATAGAATTTTTAAAAAAAGGAAAGTGTGCAATCGTAACAAGGAGATGAAGTGAAGAATTAATTAGTTTATCCGATTCTAATGTACATTTCTATGAGATTCACTATTCGTATCCCTTGACTGTCCTCAGTCTACCTGTAGACCTGTCTCTCTAACTGTAATCCCCAACCTTGTACCTGCTAAGCTTGCACGATCCTGCTGGATTGCTAACAGAACAAACGAGAGATCGTTTTTAACGATGCTTTCCCATACCAACCGCAAAAATCACCGATGACGCTTCACGTCGCTTCGTCCGTTGACGGCCATGTCGCCTCCTATTAGACTCCTCCAGCTTGACAGACTCGACCGTTTTCACTGCAGACATCGCTACCACCTCCCGTGGGATTTACGATTACTATCCTGGTGGAAATCGTTTGGGGGAATATACACGCCTTCTCCGTTAACTGTTTTACCTTTCCACTGACAGGTATGTATGATAATCCTGCGTTACGTAATATTTTATGTATTCGTTTGCTCATCTTTACGTGGTCCCCACGGAGCATTTGAGAAGAACTTTAGAAGGCTCAACACATGAGACTTGCGAAATAGTATTTTGTAAACTCATGTAGTTGTTGTTTCTATAGTAATTTGTTTCGAAATGGTGTGGTTGCTAGCGCCATTCACAGCCTGTTAAGTCGTTTTAACGTTAAGCATAAAAGTGATCTTTGATGTTCATTCAAAGTGAGAGATTGTTTTGCATTCACCTGAGTGGTAGCCGACAGTGAGAGATCAGGGTCACTGTCACAGAAGTAAGCTATTGAAGGCGGCTGATGAAGGCTGTGCATGCGGCTACATACCTCATTATGTAGATATCATCGCGATATGAAACTATGACTGAAATTGCAGGGCCACAGACTTGCTGGAAGGAGCCACACTGTAGAAGGGACACCATGGTCTAATTGTACCGACATGTCGAAATTTAAAAATTAATTGTTTTAATTAATCTTATTTTCAAATCCTTAGTCTTATTCTAAGTAGTGTTTTTGTGTTGTCTTTAATGGCTTGTTTAGTATAGTTTATATTTGTGTTATGTTCCTGTTGTGTTTAGTGGCCAGCTTATTATATTCTCTATTTGTGTTATGTTCCTCTTGTGTTTAGTGGCAAGTTAAGTATATTCTCTATTTGTGTTATGTTCCTGTTGTGTTTAGTGGCAAGTTTAGAATATTCTCTATTTGTGTTATGTTCCTCTTGTGTTTAGTGGCAAGTTTAGTATATTCTCCATTTGTGCTATGTTCCTGTTGTGTTTAGTGTACATTTGTATGTTTAGTATAGTTTATATCTGTGTTATGTTCCTGTTGTGTTTAGTGTACATTTGTATGTTTAGTATAGTTTATATCTGTGTTATGTTCCTGTTCTGTTTAGCGTATATTTGTCTGTTTAGTATAGTTTATATTTGTGTTATGTTCATGTTATGTTTAGTGTATATTTGTCTGTTTAGTATAGTTTATATTTGTGTTGTGTTCCTGTTGTGTTTAGTGTTTATTTGTCTGTTTAGTATAATTTATATTTGTGTTAATGTTCCTGTTTAGTATAGTTGATATGTGTATGTTTAGTAGTGTTGTTGTTGTTGTTGTTGAATGCCCATAATGAGTACGTTTACTCTTGTGTGCGCCCTGAAAAGGACGTTAAGTGGTTGCAATAGCTTTCCTGACGTCCCGAGCGTGCTGATGAAGGTGGATCGGAATCTTCTAGGCAGTTGTGCTATTGTTGGCATCATCTCCGTGTCGCTCACTACTATGAGGATCACGTGATCCGTCACTTCGTTAGTCAGGCTGCCATGAAAACAGCCCGTCTCCATGGAGGGCTACGAGGAAGCCGAGGTGAGGGTCTTGGCCAGTATGTTTTGTCTGGCCCTGACTAACATGTCTGAGCAGTATATTTTGCCTGACCAAACGCTAGTCTTCCTCCCTTCTATTCAGTATAGTTGATTTTTGTTCTGTTTTCTTTGTCTACTGTATATCTGTCTGTTTAGTATATTCTGTATTTATTCATTTTTCTCTTTTAAGTATACACATTTGCCGGTTAGTATAGTTTCTATTTGTTCCATTTTCCGTAGTTCAGTGAATATCTATCTATCTGCCTATATAGTTTAGTCTGTATTTGTTTTATTTTCCTGTTATGTTTTTTGTATATTTGCTTATTTAGTATATTCTCTATTTAATCTTATTTCCAGTTGCGTATGTTGCATATCTGTCAGTTTTGTCTCTATTTATTATATTTTCCTATTGTGTTGTTTTTGTATATCTACTTATTTAGTATATTCTTTATTTATTCCACTTGCTAGTTGCCTGTTGACTGTATTATATATTTATTCAATTTTGCATTTGTGTTTTGTAAATATCTGTCTGCTTAGTAAATTCTGTATTTGTTAATTTTTCAGTTTTTAATGTAAATTTGTCTGCTTTGTATATTCTCTGTTTCTTCTATTTTCCAGTTGTGTTTAGTGTATACCAGCCAGATTGGTATATTCTCCATTTCTTTTATTTTCCAGTTGTATTTTGTGAATATCTGCCTGTTTGCTATATTTTCTATTTATTACATTTTCTAATTGTGTTTAGTGTATATCTGCTTGTTTACTGTATTCTCTATTTATTATATTTTCCAGTTGTGTTTGGTGAATATCTCTGTCTTGTCTCTATTTATTCTGTTTTCAGTTGTGTTTGGTGTATATCTGCTTGTTTACTGTTTTCTCTATTTATTGTATTTTCCAGTTGTGTTTGGCGTATATCTACTTGTTTACTGTATTCTCTGTTTATTCTATTTTCCAGTTGTGTTTAGTGTATATCTGTGTTTTTCTCTATTTATTATATTTTCCAGTTGTGCTTAGTGTACATCTGTCAGTTTTGTCTCTATTTATTCTATTTTGCAGTTGGGTTTAGCGTATATCTCTGCCTGTTTACTATATTCTATATTTGTTTTATTTTCGCGCTGTTAAGTGTATATCTGCTTCTGTAGTTTGCCAACTTGCCGTGTTCTGTTAAGTTTATTTCATTGTTTCTCTCATTTAAATTCATCATAATTTGGCTTCCTTTCTTAAAGACTGTATATATCAAAAGATTGGTTTGCAAGCGCTGATGTAATTTCTATATCGTTAATATTTGCTTAATTCTCTTGCCAACACTATGCACAACATTCATCAGTGAACGTTTGCAATATGTTATGTAGAATGTGTTTTTTTCCCTTCTTCTTCTTCATCTTCTTTTTCTTCTGCTTCTTTTTCTTTTGATTATTATTTATGTTCTCCATATTCATTTTAATGTTATTCCTTTTTCCTCTTCCTCCTCCTTCTCTTCTTCTTCTTCGTTTTCTGCTGCTTCTTCTTTCTCTTCTGCTTCTTCTTCTTCTTGTTCTTCTTTTTTTTCTTCATCTTCATTATCTTCTTCCTCTTCATATTTTCTTGTTATCATACTTTATCTTTTTTTTCTTCTTCTTTTTCTTCTTCGTCTTCTTTTTTTTCTGTCTCTTCCTAATTATCTTCCACGATTATTGCATCAAATGACTATCCCTGTAGTTGGTGTCCACACAGGAATCTGCTATGACTGCATGCACCTCAGAGATGGTTTCTGTGCTATGTTTTGCATTGTGTTCTAACCAACAAGCATATACCTACTCAGTCGTGTTTCAGACAGTGCATAGAGTGTGTGGTGGGCTTATTCTTTCTTCACCAGTAGGACATTTGAGATGTGCAAATCGAACATAGAAAATGCAGTGTAAATATCATTTTGATACGTCGATCTGTTCGTAGGTTATGCGTCATCAGACACACATATGTTGTTGTTGTTGTTGTTGTTGTTGTTGTTGTTGTTGTTGTTGTTGTTGTTGTTGTTGTTGTTTCAAAAGCCCACAATGAGTAGGTTGACTTTTTTGTGTGTCCTGAAAAAGAACGTTGAGTGGCGGGTTGCAATAGCTTTCCTAACATCCCGAGCGTGCTGATGAAGGTAGACCTGGGTCCACCAGGTGGTTGCGCTACGCTTGGCTTCATCTACTACAGGTATCACGTCGATCCCCTACCTCGTTAGTCAGGCTGCCACGAAAACAGCCGTTTCCGAGGACGGCTGCGATGGAGCCGAGATGAGGTATTTTGCCTGACCCTGACTAATATGTCTGATGAGTATATTTTACCTGACCCTGACTAACATGTCTGATCAGTATATTTTACCCGACACTGACTAAAAATGTCTGATCAGTATATTTTACCTGACCCTGACTAAAAATGTCTGATGAGTATATTTTACCTGACCCTGACTAACATATCTCGTCAGTATATTGTACCTGACACTGACTAACATGTCTGATCAGAATGTTCTGACTGACCAGACGTAAATCACCCTCCCCATATATATATATATATATATATGACTAGCTTACCTCAGTCTTCATTGACTATGATACGCCCTTGGTGTGATTTTTGTGTGGTTTCTTTTCAACGTTTGCCTTTTTCTCTTGCTTGTTGTAATATTCTCTCTTCTCTAAATTTTAGGTGGCGTTACCTGTTCTATTTGGTACGGTCTGCAATTTATTATTATCAGGATTGCAAATCTATTTCCAGTACTTTCACATCTTTCTATTTCCAGTCCTTTCACATCTATTTCCAGCCTTTTCACATCTATTTCCAGTCCTTTCACATCTATTTCCAGTCCTTCCACATCTATTTACAGTCCTTTCACATCTATTTCCAGTCCTTACACATCTATTTCCAGTCCTTTCATATCTATTTCCAGTCCTTTGACATCTATTTCCAGTCCTTTGACATCTATTTCCAGTCCTTTCATATCTATTTCCAGTCCTTTGACATCTATTTCCAGTCCTTTGACATCTATTTCCAGTCCTTTGACATCTATTTCCAGTCCTTTGACATCTATTTCCAGTCCTTTCACATCTATGTCCAGTCCTTTCACATCTATTTCCAGATCGTCCCCGCATCGGAAGTTGACGGTGGTGGATCTCCAGATGACTCTGTCCCTTGCCTGGCTGAACACTCAATCAAATTGTGTCTCTACCATATCTTGATGTTGTCTGTCCATCTGTACCTCTCCCGCCTTCTAATATAACCTTTAGCAGACTGTCATGTGTTTTGACATGACCAAAATATTTGCTTTCTGCTTTTTATTTCCTCCAGAAGCGTCCGTTCCACCTAGGGTTGTTCCAGAACCTCACTATTGGTTCTCCTATCTTTCCAAGAAACTCGTCCAAGTCTTCTGAAGATCCACATTACAAAGGCTTCAATATTAGTGTCCATTTTCTTGGTCATCGTCCAAGTTTCTACTCCATAAAATAAAACTGAATGCACATAGAATTTAATTATTCTTATTGTTAGTCTATCTACTTGGACAGAAGTGTGTGGCCGATATTATTAAATGTATTCTTCGCCATTGGTATTGCTTATTATTATTATTCTTTCTTCTTTTCGCTTTTTGGTTCTGCATTTGTCTTTCAGCGTCAGGTTATGGAGACGTTTCTTGACCGGGCTCTAGTATGTGCTTGTGTCTTTCAGCGTCAGGTTATGAAGAGGTTTCTTGACCGGGCCCTAGTATGTATTTGTGCCTTTTAGTGTCAGGTTATGAAGAGATTTCTTGTCCGGGCCCTAGTATGTGTTTGTACCTTTCAGCGTTAGGTTCTGAAAAGGTTTCTTGACCGAGCTTTGGTATGTGCATCGTACACGGGGAGCATTTGTGCTTCTGATATTTCTGCTATCCATCTTTTTACATGGTCAGCCCTTGGCTTTGTATCTATTGTATCTGTATATCATTGCTTTCTGAGGGATACTATCTGGTGTTTGACGTGTCTCGTGGCCGGACCATTTGGTTTGCTGTCTCTTGATGAGGTCTAGCACTGGTGTTGTAACTACTTGTCTCATTATTATTAATATCTCTAAAATAGTTTAAGATAAAGATTATCACGCAACATACACTACTGTAATAAATTAAGCACAAGTCAGGTACCCATTTAAATCTGGGCCGACTGGAGCGTGTACTTAACGGAAGCTGAACCGTTTCAGCTTTCTCGTGAAACAGCTACAGTTCTACTACTACGTTATTCCAACGCACCAAGTTGGGTACCCCTTTACAGCTTAATAGACTTAAACTTTAACTTAACGTCTTGTTACTGGTTTAGAAGACTCCGCAGAGTCTGTATACAACCAGTGTACAACAATAGCGTGTCGGGGAAGGGAATCGAACCCAAGAGAAGCAAGGACTCTACCAGACTCGAACATTCTAACAATGACATCACATTATCCTGCACAATACGCGACAACCAACGAGTCGTGAAATCAGTATAGATTAATACCGTGTTCGCTGCACGGCTTTTACCTCTGCCGGCGAAATTGATACGGTTTATAATCTAGTCCAGTCACACTTCAGTCTACACAGACGTAAACGTTCCCCTTCACTCATACGAATTGTGTCCATAGTATTAACTTTATAATTGGACACCCGACTCATCAAACGCTAGCACCTGATTTGGGGGGAAACTTACACTTCCGCCCCCGACAGTGGTGCTTGTTGGGGGGCCTAAGTTTTTATGTACTGCATGCGAGACAAACGAAACTGAACAAACGATGCATTCATTCTATATTTTTTTCCCTTCAAATTCATATACGCCAAACATATGAAGGCGTTTACAGTGTCAGGTGTAAACGTAGTCTGCCCCGGGTATATTGCCGACAAGTAAGTCCAGGTAGCAGTGAAACAGAAAAATGCAAAGTAAGGTATGATGACAAATATTAGACATAGGAGCAGATGCTGAGCAGCGCTTAAGCTGCAGCGGCCAGCGACCCATAGCTGACTGCAAGCGTTAGGGCCAGCGAACCAGAGCTGCCAAGACCCTTCTACACTTCCACGCGGTGATCCTGGATAACAGGCTGCAGCAGAGCAGACTGGCTAAGGAGAAGGGATCGAAGAGGGAATGCTAATCCGGTACTCAAAAAATGCTTGCTGAAGTCGGATGTATTGTACCGAAAGGTGCAAATACCACAGTCAAGCTGTAAACTACGACACAACGCATTCCGTTCTCTGGACTACATTCTGCTACGTAAGCCCTTTCACGGTTTGGTAACGGGAGACTGAGAACGAACCAAGCTAAGCCAAACATAAGAGCATAGAAGTGATTGTCAAACTGTATAAAGTATTAGTTAGACCTAAATTGGAGTACTGTGTAAATCTGTGGAGTCCTTATCGTAGAGGAAATATAAACATGCTGGAAAGGATACAAAGAAGAGCGACAAAACTGATAGTGGGATTCCAGAATTACAGTTATGAGGAAAGACTCAGAAAAACCAGTTTCTAGAATGGAGAAGAATTCGAGGTGATTTAATCTATCTTCAGTCTACTTATGTCGTTAGACGTCGTGGACGGTGTGACCTTCTTTGGTTCATATTTTTTTAGCAGGGGCATATCTGATGACTTGCCAGGTCAATCTCAGCATCTGTTAGTCCCTGAAATATACCATCACCTATTTTTGGGACTGGTGGTGGTGGAAGCGTAAATTAGAGTAAGGTATACCCGTTGCCTGTCAGGTGCCATCTAAGCCGCTCCGCTTACCACATAACCAAGACCTGTTGTTATGGCCACACAGTCTGGGTCTCTTTCAGCAACTGTATACTAGGTCTCTTTCAGGAACTGTACACTGGGTCTCTTTCAGCAACTGTATACTGGGTCTCTTTCAGCAACTGTATACTGGGTCTCTTTCAGCAACTGTATACTGGGTCTCTTTCAGCAACTGTATACTGGGTCTCTTTCAGCAACTGTATACTGGGTCTCTTTCAGCAACTGTATACTAGGTCTCTTTCAGCAACTGTACACTGGGTCTCTTTCAGCAACTGTACACTGGGTCTCTTTCAGCAACTGTATACTGGGTCTCTTTCAGCAACTGTATACTGGGTCTCTTTCAGCAACTGTATACTGGGTCTCTTTCAGCAACTGTATACTGGGTCTCTTTCAGCAACTGTATACTAGGTCTCTTTCAGCAACTGTATACTGGGTCTCTTTCAGCAACTGTATACTGGGTCTCTTTCAGCAACTGTATACTGGGTCTCTTTCAGCAACTGTATACTGGGTCTCTTTCAGCAACTGTATACTGGGTCTCTTTCAGCAACTGTATACTGGGTCTCTTTCAGCAACTGTATACTGGGTCTCTTTCAGCAACTGTATACTGGGTCTCTTTCAGCAACTGTATACTAGGTCTCTTTCAGCAACTGTATACTGGGTCTCTTTCAGCAACTGTATACTGGGTCTCTTTCAGCAACTGTATACTGGGTCTCTTTCAGCAACTGTATACTGGGTCTCTTTCAGCAACTCTGTACTGTGTCTCTTTCAGTTCAGTTCAGTTCAGTTCATCCCGTAACCCATCAGGTCGTTGGGACACACATGAAGACATGAAAATCCCACGCCATCAACTCTATAATGGGTCTCTTTCAGCAACTCTATACTGGGTCTATTTCAGCTATACTGGGTCTCTTTCAGATGCTCTATACTGGGTTTCTTTCAGCTATACTGGTTCTCTTTAAGATACTCTATACTGGGTCTCTTTCAGCATCTCTATACTGGGTATCTTTCAGCTACTCTATACTGGGTCTCTTTCAGCAACTCTATACTGGGTCTCTTTTAGCTACTCTATACTGGGTCTCTTTCTGCAACTCTATACTGGGTCTCTTTCAGCTACTCTATACTGGTTCTCTTTCTGCTACTCTATATTGGGTCTCTTTCTGCTTCTCTCTACTGAATCTCTTTCAGCTACTCTATACTGGGTCTCTTTCAGCTGGGTCTCAAAGGCTCAAAGCATAGGCAAGCACTGTGTGATCTATGTAAGGTTACAATAATCCTAATCCATTCACCATGGAATTCACATGCATGTTTAAAAATTAAAGTGGACCTGCTCTGTGCTCCAATGAATTCACCAAAGGCTAAAATGTACTATTGTTTGATCCTAGGAATCCACCAAAAGTTGAAGTGTATTTGTTCTTTGATCCTAGGAATCCACCAAAAGTTGAAGTGTATTTGTTCTTTGATCCTAGGAATCCACCAAAAGTTGAAGTGTATTTGTTCTTTGATCCTAGGAATCCACCAAAAGTTAAAGTGTATTTGTTCTTTGATCCTAGGAATCCACCAAAAGTTGAAGTGTATTTGTTCTTTGATCCTAAGAATCCACCAAAAGTTGAAGTGTATTTGTTCTTTGATCCTAGGAATCCACCAAAAGTTAAAGTGTATTTGTTCTTTGATCCTAGGAATCCACCAAAAGTTGAAGTGTATTTGTTCTTTGATCCTAGGAATCCACCAAAAGTTGAAGTGTATTTGTTCTTTGATCCTAAAAATCCACCAAAAGTTGAAGTGTATTTGTTCTTTGATCCTAGAAATCCACCAAAAGTTGAAGTGTATTTGTTCTTTGATCCTTGGAATCCACCAAAAGTTGAAGTGTACTTGTTCTTTGATCCTAAAAATCCACCAAAAGTTGAAGTGTATTTGTTCTTTGATCCTAGGAATCCACCAAAAGTTGAAATGTATTTGTTTTTTGATCCTAGGAATCCACCAAAAGTTGAAGTGTATTTGTTCTTTGATACTAGGAATCCACTACGTTTCAATGGTTGTAATTCTTTAATCCTAGAAATCCACCAAAAGTTGAAGTGTGCCCATTCTTTGTACCCAGGAATGAACTCAAACTTGAAGTGGTGCTATTCTCTGATCCACACCATACGTTTCAGTCCCTGGCTCCAACTTAATATGTATTCGCCTTTCCCCGTCACTCTTCCACTACTCCCCCCCCCTCTCTCTATCCTCCCTACCCCTTCCCCCCAACCCACTCACCTGATCCAAAACTCGGTTGCATAAAGCTGACCTCTGTGTACCTAGAAGACAACACGCTCTTTCCACAACTTCCGCATGCATGCAGACGATTCTCCGCCATTAAACCACGTGATACAGTTTACGATTCCTGCGCCTGTTTGTTTATCTACCGAGCACAAACAGGCATGCCTTGATAAGCCTTTTCCAGATGGCGTTCATGCTGGCGTCAAAAAGGATTTAAGAAACGATTTGAAGAAACTAGGTTCGTGCGAATGAATGTACTTGCTACATGCTGTCAGATACGGTGCAGTCCATCGGTTAGAGCGGAAGTGGTGTCGGCCCAGACAAAGGGTGGTTGTTGTCTGTTAAGCAATAGCAACAGGTTGTCATGTTACCCTTGTGGGGGATTTGCTTATTTAGATTTTGCTTAAATAATTCACGTTTTTAAAAAAACCATCTTGTCTTGTCATTTCGCATTTGCATTTAGAGTGTTATGCCTTTCGTAAGACAGGGAGGCAGAAAAGATATAGGTAGACAACATCAGAGTGGACGGGAAGGTCTATAGCTAGAACAAACATCCTGGCACAAAACCAAGTGCAGTGGCGGGAACTGGTCCAACAATCTGCAGTATTGGTGCCCCAATGGAGTGACGGAAACTGGTCCAACAATCTGCAGTATTGGTGCCCCAATGGAGTGACGGAAACTGGTCCAACAATCTGCAGTATTGGTGCCCCAATGGAGTGACGGAAACTGGTCCAACAATCTGCAGTATTGGTGTCCCAATGGAGTGACGGGAACTGGTCCAACAATCTGCAGTATTGGTGCCCCAATGGAGTGGCGGGAACTGGTCCAACAATCTGCAGTATTGGTGCCCCAATGGAGTGGCGGGAACTGGTCCAACAATCTGCAGTATTGGTGCCCCAATGGAGTGGCGGGAACTGGTCCAACAATCTGCAGTATTGGTGCCCCAATGGAGTGGCGGGAACTGGTCCAACAATCTGCAGTATTGGTGCCCCAATGGAGTGGCGGGAACTGGTCCAACAATCTGCAGTATTGGTGCCCCAATGGAGTGGCGGGAACTGGTCCAACAATCTGCAGTATTGGTGCCCCAATGAAGTGACGGGAACTGGTCCAACAATCTGCAGTATTGGTGCCCCAATGGAGTGGCGGGAACTGGTCCAACAATCTGCAGTATTGGTGCCCCAATGGAGTGACGGAAACTGGTCCAACAATCTGCAGTATTGGTGCCCCAATGAAGTGACGGAAACTGGTCCAACAATCTGCAGTATTGGTGCCCCAATGGAGTGACGGAAACTGGTCCAACAATCTGCAGTATTGGTGCCCCAATGGAGTGACGGGAACTGGTCCAACAATCTGCAGTATTGGTGCCCCAATGGAGTGGCGGGAACTGGTCCAACAATCTGCAGTATTGGTGCCCCAATGGAGTGGCGGAAACTGTTCCAACAGTGTATTGCACCTGGTCCTTATATGAGTTCGGGGGGTGGGGGGTGGGTTTGCTCAATATGTTTCACCTGACCTTAACGTACGCTTGGGATGTTGGTCAGTATGTTTCACCTGACCTTAACGTAAGCTGGAGGTCTTCGTCATTATGTTTCACTTGACCTTAACATAAGCTGGGGGTCTTGGTGAGTATGTTTCACCTGACCTTAACATAAGCTGGGGGTCTTGGTGAGTATGTTTCACCTGACCTTAACATAAGCTGGGGGTCTTGGTGAGTATGTTTCACCTGACCTTAACATAAGCTGGGGGTCTTGGTGAGTATGTTTCACCTGACCTTAACATAAGCTGGGGGTCTTGGTGAGTATGTTTCACCTGACCTTAACATAAGCTGGGGGTCTTGGTGAGTATGTTTCACCTGACCTTAACATAAGCTGGGGGTCTTGGTCGTATTTGTGCACTTCGATCTCATGAGCCCTGTCTATATTACACCTGTCTGGCGTCATTCTTGGCTTCCACCTAAAAGTGCCATCTAGCCATCAGCCTGTCGATTAGCGACCGCAACTCCATACTTCATTCAGGAAATCAATTCAAATAAATAGATAAAGCAGACATTCGCCACCCCTACACAACTTCACTCATAATAATGTACATTGAACGAGGGGCGTTCATGTAAAACCGATACTTTTTGTTCTAGCTCTACCTGAATGGGTTATAGCGTACTGGGTCTACTATCATTAGTTAGGGGTACTTGTGTCCTATTACTGCCTGGTGGCCCACTTGCCATGCGCCAGTCACGTGAGAGATAAATAAAAAATGGGGGCAACACTGTTAGTGCTTGCATGGAACAGCGTGTTGTGATGAAGTTTCTTGTGAAAGAAGGCGTGAAAAAGGCGGAAATTTACAGAAGACTGAAATCACAATACGGCGACAAGACATTTAGCCGCAGTAAGACATTTTAATGGTGTAAACGTGTTAGAGATGACCGTACATCCGTGAATGATGATTCCGGCCGTGGTGGCTATCTAATGACCAGATTCATTCCTGTGAATATCCAGATTGTGAAACGCCTTAGTCTGGAAAATCGACGCATAACCTGTAGAGACATTGCACAAGAGACAAGTGTTTTCTCTTCGATCCATTCTACTTAGCTAGTCTATCCTGTTATCCTGGATCACCACGCTTAGGTGGAGAAATGTCTTAGGTCTTCTTCTTCTTCTTCTTCTTCTTCTTCTTCTTCTTCTTCTTCTTCTTCTTCTTCTTCGTTAGTTCGTACATTCTCATAGTCCCGCTACCAAGCCCTGAAAAGGAATTTGCCAGTAGCAAGATGTCTGGAGAACGGAAAGTGTTGTGTCGTTGTTAACAGCTTGACAGCGATATTTGCACCTGTCAGTCTAACACATCCGACTACAGCGGGGGGTTTTCGGGTACATGGTTTGCCTTCCCTCTTCTATCTTTTCTTTTTAGGCAGTCTGACATTTTGCAGCCTGTTATCCAGGACCACCGCGTGGATATGCAAAAGGGTCTTGGCAGCTTTGGATCGCTGACAGCTGCAGCTCATGCACTGCCAAGCATCTGGATCCTCTGTTACGATCTGTTCCTAAGAATCGACTTCACTGCACTCCAGGCATACCCATAGGCGCTCAGTCTTTCTCAGTAAATGGGGATACCGGTGGTTGTACACACTTGCCTGTGTCAGGGCAACAAAAACTGTGTACAGGTCACAATGCTGTTACTAAGATGTCTCCTGGAGTCGACGTATTGCCCGGAATTGATAGGAAGGAGACGCCTTTGGGGGTTATCACAGGAGTGGTAATTGCTTTTTCGCATGTGCAAGTGGACAATTTGCTGCTGTTGTTGTTGCTTTCGCCTCATTTCTCTATTCCCCAAGGCGGTGTGCGTTGTACTGTGGTTTATATTTTGCGCCTGTCGGCTCAGTGCATCCGGCTTCAGCATGCATTTTTATATAAGGGTCTGCTTCCTCCTGTGTTTTCTAATGGTTTGCTTCTCCGTGGTAACGGCCGGTGCTGTGATGGGGAACGAACCCAGCACCTTGGTGTTGCGAGCAGTGTCACTTAACCATTAGCCCACGCCGTCCCTTTAAGTAGACACTAGAGACATCCGTCTAGTCCTGATGTTCGAGAGTCAGTCAGAAAGTAATGCACCACATTTGTCGTCTCTCAGCTAAAAATAAAGATAGAATCGCGAAGCTAAACTCAGCTCTACTCTGGAATGTGTAGATTTTGTGTACGAAATTATTCGAGCTGGGACATATAGTACAGCTGCACATATAAGTCTTGATTATATCCTTCCACTGATGCCGTAAAGCGTGGTGGGGAGATACAGGTTTTGCTCTTGGGTCAGATGTGTTTCGTTGGTTGTTGTCAGCCCACGCTGGTAAATGGCGTTTTGATCTTGTCAATCCATTTGCCTCGTGATCTTCGCTTCGCTCTGAACCCCGATCTCCCACTATTATATGTTTTTAGTGGCAGCCGATCTATTTTCATTCTCATGAGATGACAAAACTACTTAACTTTCTATCTAAGCATGCCTTCTTATGAGTATGTTGTTTCTACGATTCATTTCGATGTCTGTGTTTTTCATTCTGACTTTTCTGGAGACGTTGGTGACTTTTCTCAGGTAATGTGTTCTGCAATTCTTTTGTCCCATGCATTGAACAGAAGCCATGTTCGTCAGTGGTAGCATAGAGTTGGTAAGAAAATAGTGTTTATCAGTTGTCGTTTTTGTTTCTATATTGATGTTCCGATGTTTGAGTAGTGGTGACAGCTGGTAGGTCATTGAACTCGCTTTCTTCTTCTTCTTCTTCTTCTTCTTCTTCTTCTTCTTCTTCTTCTTCTTCTTCTTCTTCTTCTTCTTCTTCTTCTTCTTCTTCTTCTTCTTCTTCGTACGCTGTCAAACGTCAACCTGTATTTTTTCGAAAAAAACAGCGGTCATTCTGAGGCTGTCGACACTGCCATGGAGCTTGTTTAGTGTTGCCACTGGTGATGGCCACATGTGCTTTCTCTGGTCCTCGTATGTCGGGCAGTTTTGCAGCAAATGTTCAACGGTCATTTTCCCGGTACCATAAGTGCATTCGTCAGTGCCACCTATCTTCAGTTTATTGAATAGGTGGTACCTAAGTCTATTGTGGCCTGTGCGGAGTCTGAAGACCACGATCTGCTCTCTTCTGTTCAACTGGTAATATGCATCATTTTTTGTGTAGCCAGTATGTTCTGTTTCCCATTTGGCCATATATCTGGCTCTAATAAGCCTTTTGAACTCTTCGTAGGTCACACTAGAATCTGGTTGTGGTAGTCTTGCACCTTCTTTTGCCAGTCTGTCTCCCTCCTCGTTTCCTTGGATGTTACAGTGGGATGGAACCCACTGTACCACTACTCTTTTTCGTGCGGACTGCTGGCATAGTTGACAGAGTACTGCTCTTAAATCATTAAGTTCAGTATTTTTCTGGCTTTTTAGTGCTGTGACTACGGCCAGGGCATCTGTAATTAGGACTATCTGGCTTTCATTTCCTTTGGCATGTCAGCATTGCTTCTAATGCAGCCCTCAGTGCCTCTGCCCCCGCTCTGAAATTGCTTGAGTATTTTCCAGTTGTCACTGACAGTGTTATTTTTCTACCATTTGGTAGGCTCAAGAATACCCCTACCCCTCCGTTCTGTGTTGTGTTTGTTACAGAACCGTCGGTGTATGCATGGGTCTAGTCCATGCTTGAGTAGTTTTTCGTTATGTACCTCAGGCTTATGTCTCTTCTTTCTTTTTCAGTCTGGCTGTTCTTGTTTCCAATACCTGGTATATTTTCTACCACCTCCGGAATGATATGCTGCTTCCAGATAGGTTTACGTACAGTAGGGATGGGCTTTGGTGTTGTTAATGTGTTCATAGGGTCTTCGCTCATCTTTGCTTTGTCTATTTATGCAAAGTTTCTCCGCTTTAGTTTCCCATTTCCAAATCTTTATAGTCTCTGATGCATTGGATGGTTTTTCAGTCTTCTTAGTTTCTCTGCTTGCTGCTGGGCTCTGCAGTCCCTTCTGTCGGTCATAGATTGCAGATTTGTGATCTTTTCAAGTTCTACAATTGGCGTTGACTTCATGCCTCCTGTTATAACTCTCATGGCTTGGTTTTGAAGTTTGCTAATTTTATCGAAGTTCGCCTTTGCTGCTGTTGTCCATGCCGCAATGCCATACTCTAGAACTGGTCTCACTCTTCCAGTGTACAGTTTCTTTAATATACTTTCGTCTGCTCCCCAGCTTGTGCCAGCAAGTTTCCTCATGATTGTCATTCTTTGTCTGGCTCTCATTCGGTTTCTCTCGTTCTGACTTTTCCATGTCATGCGCCGATCAAATGTGACTCCCAGGTATTTTGGGTTGTCGTTTGGCCGCAGATATTTGCCGTTAAGACTTATTTTGGTTTGTTTGAAAGCAAGAATATCGTACATTTAGTTTTTTCCTCATTTATTTTGACCAGCCATGAGTTCGCCCACTCCTCCAGCGATGTTAGGGCCTGCTGCATCCGATTACTTGCTATGGTGAGATTTTTTTCAGAGGTACACATAGCCAGATCGTCTGCAAACATGGAGCTGTGGACTCTTCTTGGTATATTCTCTGTGATGTTGTTTATATACACAAGGAAAAGGGTTTGTGACAGTACTCCCCCTTGTGGTACTCCCTGCTCAAATGTCACGTTTTTGCTCATCTGCCCTTGTACTTGAACTCTGGCTGTTCTGTTTTCGAGGTAGTGGCTGATCCATCTGTACATTGTCACACAAACTTCACTTCTTCGTAGCTTGACTTCAAGTCTCACTTTCCACACCTTGTCAAATGCCTTCTCGAAGTCCACCAAAACGGCTACTGTGTGTTTTTTCTCCTGGTAAGCATCCTCTATTTCCTGGGCTATGAGAGTGATCTGGTCCTCAATGGATCTGTGCTGTCTAAAGCCTGCTTGCTGTGGAATTAGTATGTGTTTTTCTTCCAGATGCCACATCAGTCTGGTGTTTATCATACGCTCCATCAGTTTTCCTACACAGCTCAGTAGACTGATAGGCCTGTATCCATTTGGATCTGTTCCATATTTTTCTTTCTTTGGTACTGGTATAAGTACAGCGTCTTTCCATGCCTGCGGTACAATTCCCCTTTTCCAGCTTTTGTTCAGGACTGATAGTAACTTCCTCTTTGCTGTTTGAACTCGCTTTCTAACATCTGATTTTGATCTCAGTGAAAATATTTCCAACGTACCTCTTTGAACCTATTGTTGTTGACATGTACGGTTAGAGGGCCTGGTAATCTGCTGATTTCATAGTTTCTGTCTTCGATGTATTAATCTTTATATTGTATACGACACAAGTTGTATTAAACACATTTCTATGACCCAGTAAGTCAGTATCATCTTCCTATGCACAAATTCATCGGAACGGCGTGTGTGAATAACTTCTGTTACAAATAATGGATTGTGATGGAATTCCTGGTAGCGAGGAATGAAAATGTGTCGATAATCAGTCACAAACATTTGCGGGTTGTGTATGCAAGTTGTACACTATACAGAAGCTAATGTTGGTCACTTGGCAGAAGCTAATGTTGGTCACTTGGCAGAAGCTAATGTTGGTCACTTGGCATGAGCTAATGTTGGTCACTTGGCAGAAGCTAATGTTGGTCACTTGGCAGAAACTAATGTTGGTCGCTAGACAGAAGCTAATGTTGGTCGCTAGACAGAGCTAATGTTGGTCGCTAGACAGAAGCTAATGTTGGTCACTTGGCAGAAGCTAATGTTGGTCACTTGGCAGAAGCTAATGTTGGTCACTTGGCAGAAGCTAATGTTGGTCACTTGGCAGAAGCTAATGTTGGTCACTTGGCAGAAGCTAATGTTGGTCACTTGGCAGAAGCTAATGTTGGTCGCTAGACATAAGCTAATGGTCGCTAGACAGAGCTAATGTTGGTCGCTAGACAGAAGCACAATTGGTCGCTATACAGAAGCTAATGTTGGTAGCTGAATTAAGAGAGGTATAACTTCAGAAAGGGGACAGATGGAGGTGAATCATCTTGCGCGCGCTGAACGTCCAGCTACAGTCACTAACCCAGGCATGCTTAACCACGCTGATAACATAATTGGCAGGGATAGGCGAATCACAACTCATCAATTGGCCTTGCAGCTGTTAGTTATCATGGTAAGTGGGATTGAAATTATCAAAACTCTAGGATTTTCTCAAGTTAGCGTAAGATAGGTTCCTCAAAATCTCACAAATGACCGCAGATTTCAAAGATAAATAATTTATGAATTGTTGAATCGTTTCGATGCTGAAGGAAATATTAATTTGTCCAAGATCGTTAGAGGGGACCAAACCTGGGCGCATCATTTTGAGCCCGAGATTTTTTTAAAGGCAGCCAATGGACTGAATCACTAAGAAAATAAAAATTCAAGACAACTCCGTCAGCCATAAAGGTCATGGTTACTGCCTTTTGGAACATTAAAGGTGTGCTTCTTGTAGATGTGATGCTCAGAAGTGAGAAAATGAATTAGCAAGCTTACATCAAGACACGGACAAAACTAAATCTTAGGTTTGGCAGAATTCGACCTCACAAGAATCCAGCAGAACTGTTTCTTCAGCACAAATATGCACCCACTCACACATTACTGAAAACAAGGGAAGCAATCGCCAAATTAGGTTGGACTGAAGTTCCCCCATTCGCTCTATATCTACGATCTGGCTCTCTCTCTCTCTCTCTCTCTCTCTCTTTCTCTCTCTCTCTCTCATCTTTTTGGTCCACTTAAATGTTTGAAGACTATGCTTATGGAATTCATACAGTGAAGAAAATCCTTAGTGAGCAGAATAGAACCTGGTACAAGCAAGGCATATACGAGGGGCGTTCAAATCAAACCGATACTTTTTGTTCTAGTTCTTCCTGATTGAGTTACAGTGTGGGGACTATTGTATTCTATTTCTGTTAGGTCGCCCACTTGCCATGGGCCAGTCACGTGAAAGATTTTTTTTTAAAATGTCGAACAATACTGTTAGGATTTGCATGGTACAGCGTGCTTTGATGAAGTTTCTCGTGAAAGATGCCGTGGAACATTCTGAAATTTACAGATGACTGCTATAACAATGCCGTGATGAGACACAAAAACCGGGATCAAGATGCCGAGCAGCGCATGAGCTGCAGAGGTCGGCGACCCATAGCTGACTGCTAGGTGTCAGGGCATGCGAACCAGAGCTGCCAAGACCCTTCTACACCTCCACACTGTGATCCTGGATATCAGGCTGCAACAGAGCAGACTGGCTAAGGAGAAGGGATAGAAGAGGGAATGCTAACCCGGCACTCAAAAAATGGTTGCTGAAGTCGGATGTGTTGGACAGAAAGGTGCAAATATCGCAGTCAAGCTGTAAACTACGACACAACGCATTCTGTTCTCTGAACTACGTTCTGCTACTTAAGCCCTTTCAGGGTTTGGTAGCGGGAGATTGAAAACGAACGAAGCCGAGCCGAACCAAGCCGAGCCAAGCCAAGCCGAGCCAAGCCAAGCCCAGCCAAGCCAAGCCAAGCCAAGCCGAGCCCAGCCAAGCCAAGCCAAAAACCCAGCTAAGCCCAGCCAAGCCAAGCCAAGCCCAGTCAAGCCAAGCCAAGCTAAGCCGAGCCAAGCTAAGCCAAGCCAAGCCCAGCCAAGCCGAGCCAAGCCGAGCCAAGCCAAGCCATGCCGAGCCAAGCCAAGCCGAGCCCAGCCAAGCCAAGCCAAAAACCCAGCTAAGCCAAGCCAAGCCCAGCCAAGCCAAGCCGAGCCAAGCCCAGCCAAGCCAAGCTAAGCCGAGCTAAGCCAAGCCGAACCAAGCCAAGCCGAGCCAAGCCAAGACACACAACCGTAGTAAGACATTTGAATGGTGTAAACGTTTTAGAGAAGGCCGTACATCCGTGAGGGATTATCCCGTCATGCTCCTGCAATATAGCGCTCAATCTCATACGACTCGCCGCACTATGTGATATCTGCAGTAAATCGGCTGGGAGGTATTGCCACCTTGCAGCCCAGACCTCGCTCCAATCGATCTCCGCCTGTTTTAACCCCTACACAAATTATTGTGATGGCAGAATTTCAGCACAAATGTCCTAGATTGGTGCAGACATACGGACAAATCTTTCTACGCTGAAGTTTTTCAAGCTTTACTTAAACGCTGGGATAAGTGGATAACCGTTACAGGAGATTATATAGATAAATAAATATCCATGTGCCTTTTGGATACATTTCGTGTATTTATAATAATAATCTCATAAGAGAAAAATTGTTGTGCATTACTTTCTGAGCGGTGTTCGTGTTTTTTTGGAGGGTAACAACGTCTTTATACTGGGGTAGAAGACTATACACAGGATCTATACAACCAGTTTTTTTTAATAGTAATTTAACTTCTTTATACTGGGTTAGAAGACTACACAGCATCTATACAACCAGTTTTGTTTAGAATAATTTAACTTCTTTAAACTGGGTTAGAAGACTACACAGTATCTATACAACCAGTTTCTTGGAGGGTAATTTAACTTCTTTATACTGGGTTAGAAGACTACACAGTATCTATACAACCAGTTTTGTTTAGAATAATTTAACTTCTTTAAACTGGGTTAGAAGACTACACAGTATCTATAAAACCAGTTTCTTTGAGAGTGGTTTTTACAGTCGATCCAAAAAGACTCACACTAGAGCTAGGTAGACCCGCTGCCAGATAGGCGCCATCTATAGCTGTTCTTAACAATACACCTGGGAAAAGGTACACATATCTTGGGTAGATTTTTACCTTGAATTTTGTCTATGAAGCGAGAATTAAGCTTACTCTTTTCGACTTCCAACTGCCAAGAAATTTTTTAAGTGCTCGACACTGAACACGGGTGTCCGATCTCACTACCCAGAGATCAGGGGAATTGGAACCAGAAGATCAACGTTAAAAAAATCAGAATCATCACCGTGATTCAAACACGCGAGCGACCTCTAGCACCCGGACACCTTACCTCGAGACCACTGAATCCCCCTGCCCCCTCCATCTTCCCCCTTATATGACCCCTCCAAATCAAACGCCTCCTCTTAATATCCTGTTGAACTTATACCAGCCCTGTTATCTCCCCAGAGACCCACATTAAAGATCGTATCAAACCATTTCAATATCTCTATTGTGCCGGCGCAACCACCAAGTTATGAAAGTCTGCAATGTTGCTCTTCCCTTTTTTTTAAAAATTTGGTCTTCCGTGTCCTAGAATCATACAACATAATATATTGTACAATGACGTTGAATATGATTATTTTAGTGATGGAGTTAATTTCTTTTCATTTCCATAAGCACTCCCAACGCAATGAACGCACCCGCTAGACCGTTGTATCCGCATCTTGACATCTGTATCCATGCCCCCCCCCCTACCCCTCATTGTCTATGCTGCTACCTTGATGTATATGGAGCGTGTTTCCTAGTCGACAGTGAGATGGCTTACATTACAGCGTTTTAGGGGTTCGAGTTCACGGATAGACAGAAGCAAATCTGGGTCGTGGTTCGTGTCTCGTACTACCGCGCTTTTAGTCGATCCAGCTGTAAATTGGTACCTGGTGTATGAGTTGGGGAGGTAGAAACAGTAAGCAAGGGAACTGGCCAATCCATCTCACATAGGCTGCATATCAGTACATGAAGAGTTATCTTGATCCCCGATGGCAGCTGTTGCCATGGGCCAGTCTTTTACCTTTGTATGAAAGACATGATATCATGTATAAGGGTTGACCCATCACATCATGTAGCAGGGTTGACCATCATATTCTGTAGCAGGGTTGAGCCATCCATCACATCATGTAGAAGGGAGCCACCCATCACATCATGTAGAAGGGAGCCACCCATCACATCATGTAGCAGGGTTGACCATCATATTCTGTAGCAGGGTTGAGCCATCCATCACATCATGTAGAAGGGAGCCACCCTTCACATCCTGTAGCAGGGTTGACCATCATATTCTGTAGCAGGGTTGACCATCATATTCTGTAGCAGGGTTGACCATCATATTCTGTAGCAGGGTTGACCATCATATTCTGTAGCAGGGTTGAGCCACCCATCACATCCTGTAGCAGGGTTGAGCCATTACATCATGTAGCAGGGTTGAGCCACCCATCACATCATGTAGCAGGGTTGAGCCACCCATCTCATCATGTAGCAGGGTTGAGCCACCCATCACATCATGTAGCAGGGTTGAGCCACCCATCACATCATGTAGCAGGGTTGAGCCACCCATCACATCATGTAGCAGGGTTGAACCACCCATCACATCCTGTAGCAGGGTTGAGCCATCCATCACATCCTGTAGCAGGGTTGAGCCATCCATCACATCCTGTAGCAGGGTTGAGCCACCCATCACATCATGTAGCAGGGTTGAGCCACCCATCACATCCTGTAGCAGGGTTGAGCCATCCATCACATCCTGTAGCAGGGTTGAGCCATCCATCAAATCCTGTAGCAGGGTTGAGCCACCCATCACATCCTGTAGCAGGGTTGAGCCATCCATCACATCCTGTAGCAGGGTTGAGCCATCCATCACATCATGTAGCAGGATTGAGCCACCCATCACATCCTGTAGCAGGGTTGAGCCATCCATCACATCCTGTAGCAGGGTTGAGCCACCCATCACATCCTGTAGCAGGGTTGAGCCACCCATCACATCCTGTAGCAGGGTTGAGCCACCCATCACACCCTGTAGCAGGGTTGAGCCACCCATCACATCCTTTAGGAGGGTTGAGCCACCCATCACATCCTTTAGGAGGGTTGAGCCATCACATCCTGTAAGAGGTAGGCATCGATTACATTATTTCCTTCTTCATGGTTAGTTTTGAAAGAGATGAAATGACATTCTGTTGTAGTTACAGCGAGGTTGCGGTATACATGCCTTCGGCCACACAACATCATCCATGATCCATGTTCTCTTAGCCAGACTACACTAGTGCAACCTGTTTCCACGGCCAACCACTTTGAGCCGGAATAGGGTCTTGGTCTCCTCTGGTTCTCTGACCCTGATGGAAGCAGCCAGCTATGGCTCGCTGACCCTGATGGAAGCATCCAGCTATGGCTCGCTGACCCTGATGGAAGCAGCCAGCTATGGCTCGCTGACCCTGATGGAAGCAGCCAGCTATGGTTCGCTGGCCCTGATGGAAGCAGCCAGCTATGGTTCGCTGGCCCTGATGGAAGCAGCCAGCTATGGTTCGCTGACCCTGATGGAAGCATCCAGCTATGGCTCACTCACCCTGATGGAAGCAGCCAGCTATGGTTCGCTGGCCCTGATGGAAGCAGCCAGCTATGGTTCGCTGGCCCTGATGGAAGCAGCCAGCAATGGCTCGCTGACCCTGATGGAAGCATCCAGCTATGGCTCGCTGACCCTGATGGAAGCAGCCAGCTATGGTTCGCTGGCCCTGATGGAAGCATCCAGCTATGGTTCGCTGGCCCTGATGGAAGCAGCCAGCTATGGCTCGCTGACACTGATGGAAGCATCCAGATATGGCTCGGTGACCCTAATGGAAGCATCCAGATATGGCTCGCTGACCTACCTGATGGAAGCATCCAGATATGGCTCGCTGACCTACCTGATGGAAGCATCCATATATGGCTCGCTGACCTACCTGATGGAAGCATCCAGATATGGCTCGCTGACCTACCTAATGGAAGCATCCAGATATGGCTCGCTGACCTACCTGATGGAAGCATCCAGGTATGGCTCGCTGACCTACTCATGGAAGCATCCAGATATGGCTCGCTGACCCTAATGAAAGCATCCAGATATGGCTCGCTGACCTACCTTATAGAAGCATCCAGATATGGCTCGCTGACCTACTGATGGAAGCATCCATATATGGCTCGCTGACCCTAATGGAAGCATCCAGATATGGCTCGCTGTCCTACCTAATGGAAGCATCCAGATATGGCTCGCTGACCTACCTGATGGAAGCATCCAGATATGGCTCGCTGACCCTAATGGAAGCACCCAGATATGGCTCGCTGACCCTAATGGAAGCATCCAGATATGGCTCGCTGACCTATCTGATGGAAGCATCCAGATATGGCTCGCTGACCCTAATGGAAGCATCCAGATATGGCTCGCTGACCCTGATGGAAGCATCCAGATATGGCTCGCTGACCCTGATGGAAGCATCCAGATATGGCTCGCTGACCCTGATGGAAGCATCCAGATATGGCTCGCTGACCTACCTGATGGAAGCATCCAGATATGGCTCCCTGACCTACCTGATGGAAGCATCCAGATATGGCTCGCTGACCTACCTAATGGAAGCATCCAGATATGGCTCGCTGACCTACCTTATGGAAGCATCCAGATATGGCTCGCTGACCTACTGATGGAAGCATCCAGATATGGCTCGCTGACCCTAATGGAAGCATCCAGATATGCTCACTGACCCTAATGGAAGCATCCAGATATGGCTCGCTGACCTATCTGATGGAAGCATCCAGATATGGCTCGCTGAGCCAAATGGAAGCATCCAGATATGGCTCGCTGACCCTGATGGAAGCATCCAGATATGGCTCGCTGACCCTGATGGAAGCATCCAGATATGGCTCGCTGACCCTGCTCGAAGCATCCAGGTATGGCTCGCTGACCTACCTGATGGAAGCATCCAGATATGGCTCGCTGACCTACCTGATGGAAGCATCCAGATATGGCTCGCTGACCTACCTAATGGAAGCATCCAGATATGGCTCGCTGACCTACCTAATGGAAGCATCCAGATATGGCTCGCTGACCTACCTAATGGACGCATCCAGATATAGCTCGCTGACCCTGATAGAAGCAGTCAGCAAAGAGTCGCTGCTGTCAGTTTATTCACTGATTCATCTTCGTCCAACAACACATTCTATTCTTTCGTAATTACTAAACAACCAACCAAGCACCCAACCAACCAACCAACTAACCAACCAACCAACCCATCAAACAACCAATCAAATAACTAACTAAGTTACTAACTCATTACCTAACTAACTAACACACTTCCTAAACTAACTAACTAATTAACTAAACTAAACTAAACCGAACTGAACTAAGCTAAACTATGATAAGCTAATCTAAACTAAACTGAGCTACTCTAAGCTAAGCTAAACTAAACTGAACCGAGCTAATTTACATTAAACCGAACTAAGCTAAACTAAACTGTTCTATCCAACTAACTAGCTAACTAACAGACTTCCCCTATGAACTGCCCCATTTATCTCTGCTTTGTAGCCTCTAAAAAAATGTTCAGGTACCAGTTTACAGCTGAATCTAATTATCAGAGTGGATGAAATGTAATTTTGTGATTGGGCGCTATAAATTATGCAAATTATGAATTGTTAAATTTAAAAAAGGAAATGTCAAAGACATACGTAGTTGTACAATATCTTATCATTTTATGCAAGTCAACTGGGACGTATCCATCATCTCCATACGCTCCAGTCTACCCAGGTATTTATTGGTCTCTGCCTTCCAATAAGGGAAGGAAAGGATCGGGGATGAGTGACGGTCATATAATACAATAAAGTGTCTAGCGCTGTATCCACATCGGCAGGGGAAGCCCTTCACGTTTAGTCCGGAGAATTCAGATATTACCGTAGTGGTAGAGTACTCGTTTTTCATGTCAAAGCTGCAGAGTTCACCTCCTGCTACTAGTAGCTGCAGTCGACCCAGCTGTAAATAGGTCTCTAACTGACGGCTGGGGAAGTAAAAAAAAGGGAGCTAAGAAGGAGATTGGCCAACCCCACCTCACAAAGATAGGGCTCAGTACAACGAAGGCTCAAATACTTCAACCTCGACGGCAGTATCTGCAATGAGACTACCTTCGCCTTTTTGTATTCCGAGACATGGAATCAAACCTTGTACGTTACCGCAAGAATCCTCCGCTCTACCCTAGACATTGTAAAGTTCAAACATGATTTAGGGATCAAGATGCTGAACAGCACATGAGCTGCAGTGGTCAGCGACCCATAGCTGACTGCTAGCGTCAGGGCCAGCGAACTATAGCTGCCAAGACCCTTCTACACCTCCACGCGGTGATCCTGGATAACAGGCTGCAACAGAGCAGACTGGCTAAGGAGAAGGGATCGAAGAGGGAATGCTAATCCGGTACTCAAAAAATGCTTGCTGAAGTCGGATGTATTGGACCGAAACGTGCAAATATCGCAGTCAAGCTGTAAACTACGACACAACGCATTCCGTTCTTTGAACTACATTCTGCTATTAAGCCCTATCAGGGTTTGGTAGCGGGAGATTGAAAATGAACGAACCCAAGCCAAGCCAAACATGATTTATTAATACTATCGAAGTGTAATATATATATATATATATTTTACATGATTCTGAATGATTCTCCGAGACCGTAATTGTCTGATTCCTTCCATTTTTGTTGGCTTGTTAAGCGATCAATGGTGTCAATTTGATTGGAGGATACTTGCAAAGGGAAGCCAGGAAGGGTGGACACTGTTTTGATTTTAGAATCTTCTGCTTTGTTTTAGTGAAGGTCACGGTTTGAGAGGATGGATGGAAGGAGCAGAGGGGGTGAAAGGGAGGAGGTATAATGAGAATGATTAAGGTTAGGGCTTAGGTGGAGAGGGAGTAGAGGAGGTGTCTGTAAAGAGGATCCGGGAGGATGTTGTTTGTTTTGCAGCTTCATTCTTCATTTTTGATGGACATTTTTTTTGCTGATTGCTGGTTTTAATGGCTACTCTTACATTCAGAGGGGGGGTTGAAGAAGGTAGAGCTGGATCTTGCTTGCCGTGATGCAATATAACGCTTATGAGCAAACTAACATCCAGGAAGAGCCTAGACGATATGGGATCGATGAAGATACCAAGCGGAAGTCATGTAACATACTGCTATAAAGGATGAAGTGTTAGAGACTTCATTGCACTAGGCGTCATCTTGTTTTATTTCTGAAGTAGGGCGGCCAGCTCCCTTCTTCATTGTTCTTCCTTCCCAAACAGCAATCCAAGTACCTATTTAAATCAGAGTCGACTGGAGCGTGCTGGTACCGCTGTGTTGAAACCTGTACCTTTGACAGGGAATGCTACGGGTCTACAACTAATCAGACACTCAACGATGATAGAAAGAAAATAGTAGTGAGGGAGAAAGATTAAGTAACGGATGCAGTAAAGAGAATCTTGTTCATTGTGTCACTTTTTAGTGGATGCATCCACTATCCATGGACATTGCGGATATCAAGACTAAAATTATCCAATACGCAATCCGTAATTCCGAAAGTACAGAAGGGATGAGTTAGATACGAGTGAAAAGCAGCCGTTGAGGCTTGAAACTTCCAGGGATTGACATGGATCTCCTGTCCTGGT
The DNA here is from genome assembly GCA_036924085.1 of Ariolimax columbianus. NCBI lineage: Eukaryota > Metazoa > Mollusca > Gastropoda > Stylommatophora > Arionidae > Ariolimax > Ariolimax columbianus. The sequence goes on from JAVGWX010000024.1 coordinate 29,527,109, forward strand.
CATGCTGGGGTTCAGGGCAACGAAAGAGCTGACATCATGGTTTCACAAGCTCCCATCATGGGCACATTAGTGATGAATATGAGTGATAAATTGAAATTAATCAGGGATGGTCTGTTGGATGAGTACAGTGAAATAGATGAGTACAGTGAAATAGATGAAGACAGTGAAATAGATGAAGACAGTGAAATAGATGAGTACAGTGAAATAGATGAAGCGGCAATCCACAGGCTGCAAAGTTTCGACATGACACGAGGTTCGAGCGGAGTGAGGCGCATGAGAGGACGGAGCAGAAGAGTGTACAACCAGCGAGCTACAGGGACCATCAGCACGCATTCTCTACACCATTTGCCGAGAGAGACTGAGTACCTATGGGTATGCCCGAAGTGCAGTGACGTCGATTCTTAGAAACAAATAGAAAATAATCCAGGCAAGGAAATAATGGATGGCACAGGCAGAGAGAACGATTGGTCAGGTAGATAGCACACACAAAGGAGAAGAATGGATTCAGACGCGATAAAATGACAAACTACCACTGAGTTATTATCATTCAGGGGAGAGAATACAGAGACTGGTGCAGGGAGACAACGGTCCTCGAGGTTAAGCAGCTATAAAGTGAAAATGTCCAAGATTGTGATGCTGTCATGTATACCCATGGGTCTGTAATACGTGGTCAGAAAGCCGGTTGGGGCTTCTCTGCTAAAGTGAGAGGCAGGATCGTTGCTGACAACAACGCCGAGTATCAGAATGGAGATCGAGTCGGTGACTTCGGCTCTGAGGTAGCTATCTGAGGCCACTTAAGGGAGGGCCGTTATCGTCACTTATTCCGTCCATTAGAAACTGCAAAGAATCTGGCTGTGGCACGAGTGGATAGTTGACATAGAGGCCTCGAGTCTTCGTGAACATGTTGACCAACTGTCCTGACAGTGCTAGGGTTTCTGGGAATGAAAGAGCTGACTTTCTGGTCTCAGAGACACCCGCGGGGAGAGCGTTGGAAATGAATGGAGGTGACATGTTGGTCAACTGTCCTGACAGTGCTATGGTTTCTGGGAATGAAAGAGCTGATTTTCTGGTCTCAGAGACACCAGCGGGGAGAGCATTGGAAATGAATGGGGGTGACAGGTTGATCAACTGTCCTGACAGTGCTAGGGTTTCTGGGAATGGATGGGGGTGACATGTTGGTCAACTGTCCTGACAGTGCTATGGTTTCTGGGAATGAAAGAGCTGATTTTCTGGTCTCAGAGACACCAGCGGGGAGAGCATTGGAAATGAATGGGGGTGATAGGTTGATCAACTGTCCTGACAGTGCTAGGGTTTCTGGGAATGGATGGGGGTGACAGGTTGATCAACTGTCCTGACAGTGCTAGGGTTTCTGGAAATGAATGGGGGTGACAGGTTGATCAACTGTCCTGACAGTGCTAGGGTTTTTGGTAATGAATGGGGGTGACAGGTTGATCAACTGTCCTGACAGTGCTAGGGTTTCTGGAAATGGATGGGGGTGACAGGTTGATCAACTGTCCTGACAGTGCTAGGGTTTCTGGAAATGGATGGCGGTGACAGGTTGATCACCTGTCCTGACAGTGCTAGGGTTTCTGGAAATGGATGGCGGTGACAGGTTGATCAACTGTCCTGACAGTGCTAGGGTTTCTGGGAATGGATGGCGGTGACAGGTTGATCAACTGTCCTGACAGTGCTAGGGTTTCTGGGAATGGATGGGGGTGACAGGTTGATCAACTGTCCTGACAGTGCTAGGGTTTCTGGAAATGGATGGGGGTGACAGGTTGATCAACTGTCCTGACAGTGCTAGGGTTTCTGGAAATGGATGGCGGTGACAGGTTGATCACCTGTCCTGACAGTGCTAGGGTTTCTGGAAATGGATGGCGGTGACAGGTTGATCAACTGTCCTGACAGTGCTAGGGTTTCTGGGAATGGATGGCGGTGACAGGTTGATCAACTGTCCTGACAGTGCTAGGGTTTCTGGGAATGGATGGGGGTGACAGGTTGATCAACTGTCCTGACAGTGCTAGGGTTTCTGGAAATGGATGGGGGTGACAGGTTGATCAACTGTCCTGACAGTGCTAGGGTTTCTGGGAATGGATGGGGGTGACAGGTTGATCAACTGTTTTGACAGTGCTAGGGTTTCTGGGAATGGATGGGGGTGACAGGTTGATCAACTGTCCTGACAGTGCTAGGGTTTCTGGGAATGAAAGAGCTGATTTTCTGGTCTCAGAGACACCAGCGGGGAGAGCATTGGAAATGAATGGGGGTGACAGGTTGATCAACTGTCCTGACAGTGCTAGGGTTTCTGGGAATGGATGGGGGTGACATGTTGGTCAACTGTCCTGACAGTGCTTTGGTTTCTGGGAATGAAAGAGCTGATTTTCTGGTCTCAGAGACACCAGCGGGGAGAGCATTGGAAATGAATGGGGGTGATAGGTTGATCAACTGTCCTGACAGTGCTAGGGTTTCTGGGAATGGATGGGGGTGACAGGTTGATCAACTGTCCTGACAGTGCTAGGGTTTCTGGAAATGAATGGGGGTGACAGGTTGATCAACTGTCCTGACAGTGCTAGGGTTTCTGGAAATGAATGGGGGTGACAGGTTGATCAACTGTCCTGACAGTGCTAGGGTTTCTGGAAATGGATGGGGGTGACAGGTTGATCAACTCTCCTGACAGTGCTAGGGTTTCTGGAAATGGATGGCGGTGACAGGTTGATCAACTGTCCTGACAGTGCTAGGGTTTCTGGAAATGGATGGCGGTGACAGGTTGATCAACTGTCCTGACAGTGCTAGGCTTTCTGGGAATGGATGGCGATGACAGGTTGATCAACTGTCCTGACAGTGCTAGGGTTTCTGGGAATGGATGGGGGTGACAGGTTGATCAACTGTCCTGACAGTGCTAGGGTTTCTGGAAATGGATGGGGGTGACAGGTTGATCAACTGTCCTGACAGTGCTAGGGTTTCTGGGAATGGATGGGGGTGACAGGTTGATCAACTGTCCTGACAGTGCTAGGGTTTCTGGGAATGGATGGGGGTGACAGGTTGATCAACTGTCCTGACAGTGCTAGGGTTTCTGGGAATGAAAGAGCTGATTTTCTGGTCTCAGAGACACCAGCGGGGAGAGCATTGGAAATGAATGGGGGTGACAGGTTGATCAACTGTCCTGACAGTGCTAGGGTTTCTGGGAATGGATGGGGGTGACATGTTGGTCAACTGTCCTGACAGTGCTTTGGTTTCTGGGAATGAAAGAGCTGATTTTCTGGTCTCAGAGACACCAGCGGGGAGAGCATTGGAAATGAATGGGGGTGACAGGTTGATCAACTGTCCTGACAGTGCTAGGGTTTCTGGAAATGGATGGCGGTGACAGGTTGATCAACTGTCCTGACAGTGCTAGGGTTTCTGGGAATGGATGGCGGTGACAGGTTAATCAACTGTCCTGACAGTGCTAGGGTTTCTGGGAATGGATGGGGGTGACAGGTTGATCAACTGTCCTGACAGTGCTAGGGTTTCTGGGAATGGATGGGGGTGACAGGTTGATCAACTGTCCTGACAGTGCTAGGGTTTCTGGGAATGGATGGGGGTGACAGGTTGATCAACTGTCTTGACAGTGCTAGGGTTTCTGGGAATGAAAGAGCTGATTTTCTGGTCTCAGAGACACCAGCGGGGAGAGCATTGGAAATGAATGGGGGTGACAGGTTAATCAACTGTCCTGACAGTGCTATGGTTTCTGGGAATGGATGGGGGTGACATGTTGGTCAACTGTCCTGACAGTGCTTTGGTTTCTGGGAATGAAAGAGCTGATTTTCTGGTCTCAGAGACACCAGCGGGGAGAGCATTGGAAATGAATGGGGGTGACAGGTTGATCAACTGTCCTGACAGTGCTAGGGTTTCTGGGAATGGATGGGGGTGACATGTTGGTCAACTGTCCTGACAGTGCTTTGGTTTCTGGGAATGAAAGAGCTGATTTTCTGGTCTCAGAGACACCAGCGGGGAGAGCATTGGAAATGAATGGGGGTGACAGGTTGATCAACTGTCCTGACAGTGCTAGGGTTTCTGGGAATGGATGGGGGTGACATGTTGGTCAACTGTCCTGACAGTGCTAGGGTTTCTGGAAATGGATGGCGGTGACAGGTTGATCAACTGTCCTGACAGTGCTAGGGTTTCTGGAAATGGATGGCGGTGACAGGTTGATCAACTGTCCTGACAGTGCTAGGGTTTCTGGAAATGGATGGGGGTGACAGGTTGATCAACTGTCCTGATAGTGCTAGGGTTTCTGGGAATGGATGGGAGTGACAGGTTGATCAACTGTCCTGACAGTGCTAGGGTTTCTGGAAATGGATGGGGGTGACAGGTTGATCAACGAACGTCTTTTAAATGAAGACACCAAGAATGCACAGACTGCAAGATTTTGAAATCATTTGCATGAATAGCAGAGAGGGGCGCCTGAGAAAGCAGGGCAGGAGTGTGTACAACCAACGAGCTACATGAACCATCAGCATCTGCCATCCTTGCCATTTGCTGAGAGAGACTTATCACCTATTTATCTGCCCGGCGCGCAATGACATTGATTGTTAACTGAACAGAACGGAACATTGTCTTTCAATTCAACAAAATAAGCGAGCTTTGCAAGTGGCCCGCTTCTACACATGTTGTATTATGTTGCTAGGGTATTTTTGAGTTATTCAATTTTACATCATTTGTGCATCAATTGTACATCAGTTTTAAATACATATTGACCTGCCAAAGGCATTTGATTTGGTTAAAAGGGATAGACTTCATAAATGAGACTCACCAGAGAGGGAGGAATGCTGCAGCAGAGTGATACAGAAACCACATACAATGAGACAAAAGCATTCATCAGGGCAACGTACTGTGCAACATGGAGAGAAGACCACCCTGGCCACATAGAAAACGATGCCTACCATCAACTCTCCAGGCGAGACCAGCTGATAATTCTCCAGCTACGCACAGGTCACAACAGACTGAGATGTCTTCTGTACAACAAGTTCAAGATTGGCACTACAGAACTGTGTGCCTGCGGCACAGCCCCCATGAAGGCAGAACATATTTTGCAGTCCTGTCCATCGTATACCGACAAAAGAAGTAGCATTTGGCAACAGCCAGTGTCCTTCCACGAGAAACTGTACGGAAGTGTACAGAGCCTTGAGTCGACTGCTGCCTTCGTTGGAGTCATTGAAGTTTAGGTCTGAAGATGAACGAAGAAGCATAAGAAGCAGAAGAAGTAGAAGAAGAAGAAGAAGAAGAAGAAGAAGAAGAAGAAGAAGAAGAAGCATAAATAATAGGCTGTGCAAGAAAAGTGCTAGGCCTAGTAATATTATTCCATGAGGGCAAGAAAAAAAAACAGTTCAATTTGATGAGAACATATCACACACATTCGAGGTGGTGTTACACAGGGATGCATACAGGCCCCGACATTGTTCGGAATCTTCTTTGCTCTGTTACTGAAATATGAATCTAGTAACGCAAATGAAGGATTCTGCCTTCGCACTAGGTCGAATGGTAGACTGTTTAACCTGGCAAGGCTCAAGGTCAAAACGAAGATGAGGGAGATCACCAACAGGGACTTACTTTTCGCTGATGATGATGATGATCATGATGATGAATACGAAGAAAGTGCTGCAATAGTTACCCAAAGTCAGCAGGAACATCATAGCTTGATAGATTGCTTCTCCCAGGCTTGCAAAGATTTTGGTCTCACAATAAGTCTCAACGGAAGAATGTGCTGGAACAGGAAGTAGATGCTACGCCAGCTATTAGTATCGTTAAACTGGCAGGTACCAATTGTGAACACACCATTCTTTACTTCAGTTTCTTGTTAACCACCATTTAAACTGTCCCTAGCGACACCGTGTTTTCCTTTGCTAGCGAACGTAAGCTCCGGCGACGGTCCACCCAAATTGCTACATCAATTTTGGCGATGGCACCTTCTAACGGACAATATGCGCCCGACCTGGTCTCGAAAGATCGTTCGTTAACTCGCGTCCTTCTTTAAGCATCATTGTCCAGTTCTTCACTGTTGTCTTCGACACACTTTTGTCACCATACACTGCCTGCATTCTGTGATGAATGTCAACTGGTCGACATCCTTCAGCTGTTAAAAACTGAATCACCACTCGATGATCAACTCTGGACGTATTCCGTTTCACACCCGTCATGTTTTTGTATCTGCTGAGGAAACTATGAGTCGGAGGATAATTAAATGTTGCAAACTTAACTTGGTGTGTGCTGCTTACACCAGAAGTGACGTCATCAATCGCATTGTACCTATGTTCACCTGTAGCAGTTAGGTCCGGTTTCATTTGAATACCGCTAGTATATAAAACATTTTTATATAATGCGTTTGCCGGTTCTATGCAAAACCTTCTTTTGTCGCCTTCCACAATATACATGTCGGTGCAGTGAACTTTTTATTCCCGCGACTAACTTGCCTCAGAGATCACATACTGCGTGCACGTGTTTGTGTGTTAATGGGTAATTGAAGAAAATATGTTGGGAAATATTGCACTCAAAAACCATTTCTTCAGAGCTCAGTGAATATGAAAAACACAGACGTACAGCTGCCTTATGTTCGTTTTTATAATATGCTGTGGTAGGTAACAGTTGTTTTAGTTCTTCGCCCAACAGTATGCGTTGTTTTCAACGTGTCGTTGATTGGCTTATCTAATGTAACAGTATTTACGTCAGGAAACGGGCTTCTTCTTCTTTATCTTCCTCTTCTTTGTTATGGTGACAAAAGTGTGACGAAAGTATGCTCCGGCGACGGTCCACCCGAATAGCTGCATCAATTTTGCCTAAGGCATCTTCTGACGTAACAATATGCGCCTGACCTGGTCTCGGAAGATTTTTCGTTAAGCCACGTCCTTCTTTAAACATCGTTGTCCAGTTCTTCACTGTTGTCTTCGACACACTTTTGTCACCATACACTGCCTGCATTCTGTGATGAATGTCAACTGGTCGACATCCTTGAGCTGTTAGAAACCGAATCACCGCTCGCTGATCAACTCTGGCCGGATTCCGTATCACACCCGCCATGTTTTCAACGGTCTACCGAGGAAACTTTGAGTTAAAGGAACATACAATTTTGCAAACTTGACGGTTAGTATGTGATGTTTACAATAGAACGTCATCATGTGCATCGTACGTTTACTCGTTGCAGTTTTGTCCGGTTTCATTTGTACATGCCTCGTATATATATACATATATAAATATATATATATATATATATATATATATATATATATATATATATATATATATATATATATATATATATATATATATGTAATAACTTTTGTTATTGTTGCTATTCTTGTTGTTGAATATCTACGATAAGTATGTTCACTTTTTTGTGCATCCTGAAAACTGCGATAGGTGGCGAATTGCAGTAGTTTTTCTCACATCTCGACTGTGCTGATGGAGGAGGACTGGGTCGTCCGGGTTAAATGTACTGAATCGTTCATGGGGAGACTTCTTACAATACATGATTGTTTTCATCCCTGAATGTTACCGGGTTCTAACATGGCAGCAAAGAATAACGACACTGTAACCTGATAGGCATGTCGTAAGCGACAACTGAAGATGGTTGGGCATGGGGCTGACTACTCCATCTAGTAGAGACTTTGAGCCTTGAAAATATTGTCATCAACACTTTATTTATGAGAATAGTGTCTCTTATGGTGCAGGCCTTCACTTTTTTTGCTTATCTAGGTCCTGTAACTTTCCTATTCTGTTTCTTCCTTTTCTTCTTTGTCGCCTTATTTTTCTTTTTCATCTTCTTCTTCTTTTCCTTTATTATCTTCTTCATCTCCTTTATCGTTTTCGTCTTCATCTCCTTCATCTTCTTTATTTTCATCTTTATCATCTTCTTCACCTTCTTTGTCTTCTTCTTAATTTCTTTCATCTCCGCTATCTTCTTCGTGATCTTCATCTCCATTATCTTCTTCGTAATCTTCATCTCCGTTATCTTCTTTGTGATCTTCATCTCCGTTATCTTCTTTCGTAATCTTCATCTCCGTTATCTTCTTTGTGATCTTCATCTCCGTTATCTTCCTTTGTGATCTTAATCTCCGTTATCTTCTTTGTGATCTTCATCTCCGTTATCTTCTTTCGTGAACTTCATCTCTGTTATCTTCTTCGTGATCTTCATCTCCATTATCTTCTTCATGATCTTCATATCAGTTATCTTCCTCTTCATCATCTCCTGTATCTCTATCTTCTTTTTGTTCGTCACCGTATTTTTCTTGTTCTTGACCATCTTCGTCATCAATTGTTGGCGTATTCTGTGTCATTTTCATCTTCTTCTTCAATTTTTTTTCTCGTATTTTTATGGTTTTACTTCCACATCTTCTTCTTCATCTTCTGATATTATTCTTTATCATCATTAAATAAATTCTTTTCCTCTTCATAATCTTCTTCATCATATTCTTCTTCTTCGCCAGTATCTTCTGTTTTGTCTCTTTCACCACCATCATTATCTTCTTCTTCCTCTTTTTATCTTCTTTTCTTTGCATGTTCTTATTCTTCTTAATCGTTTTCTTAATCGTCATCGTCGTCTTCTTATCATATTATGTGCCATTACCTCATTCATCTTTTTCTTCTTCTTCTTCTTATGTTTCTTCTTCTTCATTATCGTCATAACCTTTTTCTTCATTGTCCTTTTTTATTTCTTCTTGTCATCTTCGTATATTTCTTGTTTTTCTTCACCTTCTTCGACTTCTTCATCGTCTTATCTTATTCTGCATTATAATTGTTTAAATCTTTTTCTTCTTTTTCATTAACTTCTTCAACTTCTTACTCAGCTTTTTCTTCTTCTCTATTATCGTCTTCCTCTTCTTCGTCATTTTCTTCTTCATCTTCTCCTTATTCTTTTTTTCTCCTTGTTTCCTTGTCTTCTTTTGTTTCTTATTCATCTACTTCTTCCATTTCTTCTTCTTCTTTACCTTTTTCTTCATCTTTTTTCATAATCTTCTTCTTCTTACTATTTGTTAACTGTTTCACATTCTTCTTCCACTTCTTCTTCGTCTTCATCTTATTTTCCTTCTACTATCTTCTTTCTTAATTTTCATTTAACCCTTTTCACTTTCTTCATCTGCGATTATATTGAAGATATTGTTTCCAGAGTTCTAACTCAAACACTGAATGCTAACCCACACATTATTCTGGCCTGTGTGAATGGCAGCGAGTGTATGAAGTGAACACGTGAAGAATTGGCCCTCCGCTTTGTTAGCTTCTCAATCGAATCTCTCAGTGTTCATCTCTAGCAAGCGTAAAACAGTTCCGGACACCTCACGAAGCAAACAACAACATGACATTCTTAATCATTCTCTTCCTCTTCGTTGTCATCTTCTTCTTTTTCTTCTTCTCCTCGTTTTTCTAAGTCTAGTCTGAGCTTAAGTGACTTGTGCCGCATTTCACTGCTGAGCCGCCATATCTGTGACTGTTGGCCCGGCACATCCGCTTCCGGTAAAATCTTTTGATGGGGGTTAACTCTCCCTGACCTTGAACTGTTTCCAGTCTACATGCAAAGCAACGGTTAGTTTCCACCAATCAATCAAAACCATTTGAAGTCCATGTGGAGTATAGGACTTCAGCAAATACACCCAGAGTGAGGACAAGGTTGACCTGTCGATATCTGTTGAAGTACTACCGTCTTAAATTTTATGCAAGATAGGGTTGGGGGAGGAGGGTGGGTGATAACAGCCCAATTAAAAATATCTTTGTAAGACTCCAATGATAGGCCTGGCATGTTTAGGTCAGGTCAGGTCATCCCGTTGGGGCACACATGAAGACATCCTCACAACGCGACGCCACCATTCTCTGTCAGCGGCCGCTGCCTGTGACTCTTCTGGTCGGAGATTGGTCCATTCTTTTATGTTGTCCTACCACCTCTTTTTGGGACGGCCTCTTCGTCGTCTGCCATGCACCTTCCCGTGGATGATCGTATTTGCAAGAGCATTTGATCTCGGTATGTGACGGTACCAAGTGAGTTTCCTTCTTTTGAGAATTGCGAATAGGTCTTCAAAAGGCCCTATTGCTGTTGTAATTCTATCTCGTATTTCCTCATTTGTAACTCGATCTTTGTACGTGACGTTTAAAAGTCTTCGGAAATATCTCATCTCCAAGGCCTGTATCCTTCTCTGAAAGTCAACTGTAACTGTCCATGTCTCACAAGCATAGAGGAATATTGACAGGACTAGTGTACGCATTAATCTGATTTTCGTGCGTAGTGCTAATCGTTTATCTTGCCAGATTTTATTAAGCCGTGCAGGCGCCGCTATTGTCTTTGCTATTCTGGCCAACACTTCACATTTTGATCCTTCATCACTGACAATCGACCCAAGATATTTAAAACGGCCAACCACTTCGAGTTCCTGACTGTTAGCTTTTATCTTGCTGTTGAAGCCTTCGGCGTTGTTGGTCATTAATTTTGTCTTTCTAGCGTTTATCTCCATACCACAGTCAAAAGCTGTTTCATCGAGCCTTCTGGCCCATTCCTGGAGTTCTGCTTCTGAACCTGCCAACCCGTCGATGTCATCTGCAAAACGAAGGTTGGTAATCGTTCGACCCCCTATCTTGACAGTACCAACGTAACCTCCAAGTGCCTCACTCATAATTCCCTCAAGGAATATATTGAAAAGAGTTGGAGAGAGTGTACAATCCTATCTTACACCAACTGATGTGCGAAACCAGTCCCCTCGCCTCCCATTCACAAGAACTGCGCTGGACGCCTTGTCATACAGGTGTTCAAAGACCTTTACAATATTTCCGTTGATTTTTTTACATCCTCATGGTTGCCCATAACGCTTTATGCCATACCCTATCAAACGCCTTCTTAAAATCCACAAACACATGACACAGTGTTTGCTGCTGTTCTAGATATTTCTCTCTTAGCAGCCTTAAATTAAATGTATGTTATGTAGTGCCTCTTTCCTGTCTGAACCCTGCTTGCTCCTCAGCAAAAAAGTGCACTGCTTGGTGTTTCCATCGGTTACAGTGTTACTATTCTTTACTCAGCTTTCAGGTCCCGGTATCACAAGAGCACCTAGTAGCTCTTTAGGGGTTAGAGTTTTATTACTCTAATACGAACTGTTTTTTTCCAGCGCTGTATCCATTGCGTTGATTAAGTTGCAAAATTACGAACCACGGGAATTACGCATTGAAGATGAAGCAAGGAACGGCACTACTGCAATCCATTCAAACAAAACGAGCAGTTTTAGTATAAATAAAAGCGTAACTATATTTTCTTGTGTTTACTCGTGACCATCTTTAGATAAACTGTCTCACTCACTGGGAAATCCCCTTGAAACGTCACATTCCAAGGCGGTCTAAATAACGGAACTTATATTATGCCAATATTTTTAATATCAATCCATTCTCCACACAGAGAAATCAAACAAATTAACGGTACAAAACACAACAAATCACCGTTGAGAGTGATCTTTTCACAGAATTCTGCCCTGGAACCAACTGCATGACCACCTGATTCTCGAATACGCTTTTTTAGTTGCACTGATAGCTGACACATGCAAGTTCCGTTAATAAGTCAGCCGTAGAATATGACGTTTCAAGTGGATTTCTCCTTGAGTCAGAAGGCCTGTATCTACAGTAGGCTGTGGTTAACTAGACGTTGATGCGAAGAGGCAAAAGACAACTGGCTTGGCTTGGCTTGGTTTGGCTTCGCTTGGTTTGGCTTCGTTCATTCTCAATCTCCCGCTACCATACCCTGAAATGGCGTAAGTAGCAGAATGTAGTCAAGAAAACGGAATGCGTTGTGTCGTAGTTTACAGCTTGACTGCGATATTTGCACCTTTCCGTCCAACACATTCGACGTCAGCAAGCATTTTTTGAGTACCGGGTTAACATTCCCTCTTCGATCCCTTCTCCTTAGCCAGTCTGCCCTGATGCAACATGTTATCCAGGATCAACGCGTGGAGGTGTAGAAGGGTCTTGGCAGCTCTGGTTCTCTGGTCCTAACGCTTTCAGTCAGCTATGGGTCGCTGACAACTGCAGCTCATACGCTGCTCAGCATCTTGATCCCAAAAAAAGACAACTAAAACAATACAAAATACACAAACAATAAACGGGAAGTCCAATTGACTCCAGAAGCGTACTCTAAGCCATTTCAAGCCCCAAACAACGTATATTCTCGCACGAAATAAAATATAACATCGAGTTGTTCTCCCCCAAAAATGTATTTTCTTCTACAGTGGATTCCGGCCCACTGCGAGATCCTTCCAAAACGTGAAGGCAGATGGGCTCGTAGAAGACGGAAGTGGCTGTTCTCAGACTCGACGTTCACGGAGCTGTATAGAAACAAAGACACTCATAAAACGATGCATGAGAACATAATGGAGAGACCAGTACAAAGAATACAAGCAAGATTATGACGGCATAGACAAACTGGGCAGAGATGGCCAGACAAAGATCTTCAGACTCAGCGCGGAAAATGGGGATGGCGTGGGCTAGTGGTTAAGTGGCACGCTCACAAGCCGAAGGTGTTCGGTTTGATCCCCATCACAGGACCTGCCGTTACCCCAGGGAAGCAAACCCTTAGAAAATGCAGGAGGAAGTAGACCCTTACATAAAATGTCTGCTGAAGTCGGATGCACTGGGCCAACAGGCGCAAAATAAAAACCACAGTGCAACGTACACCGCCTTGGGGATTAGAGAAATAAGGCGAATGCAAAGGAACAAAAGAGGAAAAAAAGAGATATTGCAGACTCGACCCACCTCCACTGAATGGGTCACAGAGAAATGAGGCTATTGTAGAGCACCCAAGCAAACATGAGAACACATCATGCAGGACTGCCATATTTATTAAGACCAAAGAGAGGCAGTCTGGCTTGGGGCAGCAACGATCCTCGAGAAGTTGCGGTTGGCCGGTGAAGACCTGGATCGCACAATTGATTGAAGAAGAAGAAGAAGAAGAAGAAGAAGAAGAAGAAGAAGAAGAAGAAGAAGACGTCAATGTAGTATTTATTACATCATCATAAGGGAAACAAGATGCTGAGCAGCAGTGGTTAGCTAACCATAGCTGACTGCTAGCGTCAGGGCCAGCGAACCAGAGCTGAGCAGCGCATGAGCTCTAGTGGTCAGCGACCCATAGCTGACTGCTAGCGTCAGGGCCAGCGAACCAGAGCTGCCAAGACCCTTCTACACCTCCACGCGGTGATCCTGGAAAACAGGCTGCAGCAGGGCAGACTGGCTAAGGAGAAGGGATTGAAAAGGGAATGCTAATCCGGTACTCAAAAAATGCTTGCTGATGTCGGATGTGTTGGACCGAAAGGTGCAAATATCGCAGTTAAGATGTAAACTGCAACACAACGCACTCCGTTCTCTGGTCTACATTCTGATACTTAAGCCCTTTCAGGGTTTGGTAGCGGGAGATTGAGAACGAACGAAGCCAAGCCAAGCCACATCATCATCATCATGTGTCTTTCGGATGAATATCTTGTCTAAATTGTATTACATTTGTCTCAGGTACCTAATCATTTGTTTCCATCCATGCTACTCAAATCCTCCTAAATCCTTATTTGAATCTTCACCTGATCTGCTTGTTCTGAAACGTATCGTCATTGTATCGAAGAGATTACTGTATTTGAGCTGTTGCCTTGTTGCTAGATGTGTTAGGGTTTGATCACTGATCTTTTTCTTCCTCTTGTTCCTCTGCCTGTTCTTTTTCTTCTTTCTCTTTTTTTGTTGTTCGTCTTCTTCTTTTTTTCTTCTTCTTCCTCTTCTTCCTCTTCTTCCTCTTCTTCTTTGTCTTGTTACTCATCTGCTTCTTCTTTTTCTTCTTCGCCCTTCTCCTTTTTCTTCTTGTTCTTCTTCTTTTCTGCGGCTTTGGTCCTTTAAGAACATTTCTGACGTTGTGTGGTCGTATACAGCGGGGCTGCGATATCTACACCTTTCAGTCAGAAGTATCATAGTTCTTCACGGCAATTTTTGTTTCTGGTTAACCTACCCTCTTCGATCCATAATGTTAACCAGTCTGCACGATTCCAGCCTGTTTCAGGGCCGCCACTTGGAGGCGGAATAGAGTCTCGGTCAGTTATTGGTCGTGAACCCTCAGTCTCGTTCCCTGCTGCACGTTTGGCACCATGACTGACGTGTTAGCCTTTCATTTTTACAACAGTGATGCAATTAAACAACCTGTCCATCAACTGTCTCAAGTGCCGGTAAGAGGTCATGTGTTCTGCCAATCCTCTGGCCGGATTTCTTCTGTCAGCCAATCAGCATCGAGTATTGTGGGGACCTGGAATCGTCCTTTGTGAAGAAGAGTGGTCAATAAGTTCATGATTGCGCTAATTGATCCCAGGTCGCAGTCTATTTTTAGCCTGTGTAACACTTGCACGTGTCGTGCATAGGAGTCCACTATTGTGTTCGTTACGTGGTGTAGTAGTTATTTCCTAAGTTATATTTCATCCTGCCCATCGCTCCATATCGTGCGTTCAAGCCGGTTTTGTTGTTCAACTGGCTTTGCTGAAAGGCTGTGGTTGGTGTTGTTGTTGATGGATGGTGTTGTTGCATTTGCTATTATTGTTGTTGTTGCTATTATTGTTGTTTTTGTTGTTGTTGCTATTATTGCTGCTGCGGATAATATTGTTATTGATGCTGTTGTTGTTGTTGTTGTTGATGTTGTTGATGTTGATGCTGTTGTTGTTGCTGCTGTTGCTGCAGTTGATCTTGTTGTTGATGCGATTATAGTTGTTGTTGTTGTTGCTATTATTGTTGTTGTGGCTGTTGTTGTTGTTGTCGTGGCTATTGTTGTTGTTGTTGCGATTATTGTTGTTGTTGTTGTTGCTATTATTGTTGTTGTGGCTGTTGTTGTTGTTGTTGTCGTTGCTATTGTTGTTGTTGTTGTGATTATAGTTGTCGTTGTTGTTGCTGTTGTTGTTGCTGTTGTTGTTGTTGATGCGATTATTGTTGTTGTTGTCGTTGCTATTGTTGTTGTTGTTGTGATTATAGTTGTCGTTGTTGTTGCTGTTGTTGTTGCTGTTGTTGTTGTTGATGCGATTATTGTTGTTGTTGTTGTTGCTATTATTATGTTTTTGTTGTTGTTATTGTTGTTGTTGTTGTTGTCGTTGCTGTTGTTGTTGTTGTTGCGATTATAGTTGTTGTTGTTGTTGTTGCTGTTGTTGTTGTTGCTGTTGTTGTTGATGTTGTTGTTGTTGCTGTTGTTGTTGTTGCTGTTGTTGTTGTTGCTGTTGTTGTTGCTGTTATTGTTGTTGCGATTATTGTTGCTGTTGTTGTTGTTGCTGTTGTTGTTACTGTAGTTGTTATTTCTATTATTGTTGTTGTTGTTGTTGTGGTTATAGTTGTTGTTGTTGCTATTATTGTTGTTGTTGCTGTTGTTGTTGGGGTTATAGTTGTTGTTGTTGCTGTTGTTGTTGGGGTTATAGTTGTTGTTGTTGCTGTTGTTGTTGTTGTTGTTGCTGTTGTTGTTGATGTTGTTGTTGTTGCTGTTGTTGTTGTTGCTGTTGTTGTTGTTGCTGTTGTTGTTGTTGCTGTTGTTGTTGCTGTTATTGTTGTTGCGATTATTGTTGCTGTTGTTGTTGTTGCTGTTGTTGTTACTGTAGTTGTTATTTCTATTATTGTTGTTGTTGTTGTTGTGGTTATAGTTGTTGTTGTTGCTATTATTGTTGTTGTTGCTGTTGTTGTTGGGGTTATAGTTGTTGTTGTTGCTGTTGTTGTTGTTGTTGTTGCTCCTGTTGTTGTTGTTACTACTGTTGTTTTTGCTACTGTTGTTGTTGTTGCTGTTGTTGTTGTTGTTGTTGCTCCTGTTGTTGTTGTTACTACTGTTGTTTTTGCTATTATTGTTGTTGTTGTTCGTGCTGTTGTTGTTGTTGCTACTGTTGTTGTTCAATTACTCTTTTGTGCGCCCTGAAAAGACCATTTTGTGGCAGGTTGTAGTAGCGTTCTTAATATCCCGTGCATGCTGATGAAGATGGTCAGGTTTCCTCCAGGTGGTTGGGCTAAAGTTCGGCTTCGTCTACCAATCACTCACTACTATAGTGATCACGTTAATCTCCCACCTTATCGCCCAGCCTGCCACGAGAACAACTCGTTTCCAGAGAGATCTATGAGAAAGTCGAGGTGGTGGGTCTTGACCAGTATATTTTACTTGAGCCTGATTTACATACCTGATCAATATGTTAATCGCCTGCTGAAAGGTGACAACTTGGTGACGAACAAAGGTAACGAACACTTTCTTCTAAAAACCCGTTTGGAAAAGGTAGACAGGAGAGTCCTTAAACTTTTAAACTAAGAACATTATTGACCGATATCAAATGTGCCACTAACGTGGTAGTGTCCTATTTCTTCTTCTCGCGTGTGTCCTGCTTGTGGCTTTCAGGGTCATGTTATGAAGAGGTTTCTTGACCGAGCCCTAGTATGTGCGTGTGGCTTTCAGGGTCAGGTTATGGAGAGGTTTCTTGACCGAGCCCTAGTATGTGCGTGTGGCTTTCAGGGTCAGGTTATGGAGAGGTTTCTTGACCGGGCCCTAGTATATGCTTGTGTCTTTCAGCGTCAGGTTATGAAGCGGTTGAAAAGCTTTCTAACAAAAGCTCTCTTCTTGCCCTTCTATATTCTCTTCTTGGTTGTTTCACTCCTATTCTTGTATTAAAACTTCTATGGACGCGTCTTCTGTTTCTATCTTTTTTTGGTGTAGCTGTTTACTACAGCATTTTATAGAAACTGTCCGTGGCCATCAACATAACCGGGGCCAAGACACAGCAGTGAATGAGCTGACAGCAGGGTGCGACCTGTGTCTGTCTGCTAGCATCAGGGTTAGCGAACAATGTGACAGTTCCAGAAGGATCATGGGCGTTTAGGGCAGGAGAGATTGGGCTGGCGACTCTGGGAACAAAGGTTGCCTGAATGCATTATAATGTCAATTACCGGTCTCAACACTAGTTCGACAAATGAAACGAGGGGCTGAAGTGGAAGTCTTTGTCTGGTACATGGTAGGGAGAGGCGTTGGAGGGTGTTTTTGGAGCTGATGTGGGGGTTAGTAGCTGTCCACTCAGGCGTTCAGAATTATCGTAGTTGGGGAGCGGGGGGGGTGCTGGCGACGGTCAGGTGCCGCCACGACCGGCTACAACATTTAGAGTGACAGGGATTCGGGGTTAGTCATCCAATAACAATTAGTTGGGGGTAGTTCGATATTAAATTGATGGCTTAGTCAGCCAACCAACAGAAGTCCACTGGACAGCCATGTTGTTGTTTGTGACTATAAAATACTTTACAGAAATACTCTACAGAGGTGAAACTCAGGAGACTGGCTGTGAGAAAGCTGGGAGCCTGTCAGAATTCAGAGTGAGTGAGTTTGCAGGATGGCTGGACCAGCATAGACCTCGAGTTTTGGCAAGTCGCTCTATAGATGTTTATGTTTGACAACCTGTGAACAGTAGAATATCTGAATGTGCGTCGTGCGTGCAGGACACCTAGTGGACGATGCGTGGTCTAATTACATATGAATGTACAGATTCGTGTGAATAAGTGAAGTGATCTAAGCAATTGTGAATGCACATATCACCTGATTGTAAGTGAAGTGAGCTAATTGTATGTGAATGTACAGATCGCATAAGAACGAGATCTGAATGTGTGTGGTATGTGCAGGACATTTTGGCAACGATGTGTGTTCTGATTATATGTGTATGCACAGATCGACTGAGTATGTGACCACAAGTGAGTACGTGATCCGACTATAAGTGACGTGATCTAATTACATATAAATGCACACATCGCCTGAGCATACGTGAACCGGTTGTATGTGGATGTACAGATCACCTGAGTGAAGGTTATCTAATTATATGTGAATGCACAGAACGATTGAGTACGTAATCCGATCGGGAGGACGAGTTTGTGATTGTGTGTTGAGATAAGGGGAGTGCAGCTGGACGATCCTGCGTATGATATCCTTGGAGGAATTTTCAAAGCTTGTGCTTAGGGGCCGGTGTGGCCTAGTGGTTAAGTGGCACGGCTCACAACACGAAGGTGCTGGGTTCGATCCCCATCACAGCACCGGCCGTTACCCAGGGAAGCAAACCCTTAGAAAATGCAGGAAGAAGCAGACCCTTACATAAAATGCGTGCTGAAGTAGGATGCAGTGGGCCGACAGGCGCAAAATAAAAACCACAGTGCAACGCACACCGCCTTGGGGATAAGAGAAATAAGGCGAACGCATAAAAAAAAAACTAGTGCTTAGAACCTAGAACCTCCAATGTAGTTCAATATATATATTATGATTATTTAGTTTGGATGTACTGTCCTTTTTGTTAATATTGTTTTATTTTAAAAATTATTGAACGATAATGTTATGCTTCGATTCAGGATAGTGTTTACTGCGTTTTACTGTGTGAAGTCGTGTTGTGGTGTGCATGCATGTAGTAACTCTTTAGATAAGTAAACTATTCAGCTAAACTTGGACTCTACCACATTACAGTGGGTTCCATCCCACTGTAACATCCAAGGCAACGAGGAGGCAGACAGACTGGCAAAAGAAGGTGCAAAACTACCACAACCAGATACTAGTGTGACATACGAAGAGTCAAAAAGGTTTATTAGAGCTAGATACATGACCAAATGGGAAACCGAACATACTGGCTACACCAAAAACGATGCCTATTACCAGTTGAACAGAAGAGAGCAGGTCGTGGTCTTCAGACTTCGCACTGGCCACAATAGACTGAGGTACCACCTATTCAATAAATTGAAGATAGGTGGCACTGACAAATGCACGTGCGGTACCGAGAAAATGACCGCTGAACATCTGCTGCAAAACTGAACGACATAAGAGGATCAGAGAAAGCAGATGTGGCCATCACCAGTGGCAACACTAGACAAGCTCTATGGCAGTGTCGACAGCCTCAGGATGACCGCTTCTTTTTTCGAAAAAATAAAGGTTGACGTCTGACAGCGTACGAAGAAGAAGAAGAAGAAGGACTCTACCACATTTCTTATTTTGGTCCGAGTAATCAGGATATCTTTAATAGAATAAGTGCTACGCAACTCTAAACTCTTAACGGTGCCACAACAACAGTTGATCAATGCCGTATTCCGTCTTCACGTGTCGGCCCTGGAAACATGCTCTTCGAGTCCCTAGTTAAGTCTGGCAAACAGATGGGATCGCAGTGAAAAAAAACCATATCTGGGACTAAACAAAATCTTGCTGAATTCGGATGTGTCGGGCGAAAATATAAGTATATCGTATTCTCGCTGTAAACTATGACACACGGGCCTTTTCATGTTGAAAGCCGAAGAGGAAGATTAGCAAACTCACTACGGGACGCATGGCTATCATATTATAATAGGCAAGAGCAGATTGTGATACTGCGCCTCAGAACGGGACACAACCGACTCCACAGCCACATGTATACACTATTTAGGACTGACAGCTCAAGTATGTGTACATGTGGACAGGCACCCCAGACTGCAGAGCATATACTTCAGGACTGTCCAGAGTATGAGATACTGAGGCGGACATACTGGCCAAGAGGAACAACACTGGAAGGGAAACTATATGGACCTATGTGTGAACTGCAGAAGACAGTGAGGTTCATACGAGAGACAACTTTGCAGATGTAGACAAGCTCCACTCGTCAGAAGACAGTGAGGTTCATACAAGAGACAACTTTGCAGATGTAGACAAGCTCCACTCGTCAGAAGACAGTGAGGTTCATACAAGAGACAACTTTGCAGATGTAGACAAGCTCCACTCGTCAGAAGACAGTGAGGTTCATACAAGAGACAACTTTGCAGATGTAGACATGCTCCACTCGGCAGAAGACAGTGAGGTTCATATAAGAGACAACTTTGCAAATGTAGACATGCTCCACTCGGCAGAAGACAGTGAGGTTCATATAAGAGACAACTTTGCAGATGTAGACATGCTCCACTCGGCAGAAGACAGTGAGGTTCATACAAGAGACAACTTTGCAGATGTAGACATGCTCCACTCGGCAGAAGACAGTGAGGTTCATACAAGAGACAACTTTGCAGATGTAGACATGCTCCACTCGGCAAAAGACAGTGAGGTTCATACAAGAGACAACTTTACAGATGTAGACATACTCCAAGTGAACGAAAAAAAGAACTACTGAACGTGTATCCCTGTATAATGAGGAATGGCATAATCTTACTTTTGACGGAGTTTTCAATCATGGAACTCACAATCTGACGGACTGATCATTTATCAATTCGCCAGTTACTTTCAATCGATCCATAAAATATTCCATTTTCCAGATCTTTATCATCAATAAATTTCCAGGTATGTCAAATTCGCTAGTTGAATAAATCCAGGAACAAAATGCATAAGGCGACAAGAACAAAGCCGTTGCTCTGCTAAAGACTAAACCTATATTTAATGCTTGGCAAGCTTTCAGTGCATCGAAATATACCGGAAGCAGTCTGCAAAAAAAAACCAAAAAGGAAATCATTATTTAATGAAATACTGGAAGGATGAATTATGAAGGATTGGAAACTGGTTTCATTCAAATTTTAAAA
>JAVGWX010000024.1:29550128-29587628 GCA_036924085.1 Ariolimax columbianus
AGCCATATTTAGCTTCTAGATTCTATCATTTTCTGTTTTGTCTCAGGCTATAAAAATCACTGTTGAGATTTTCCAACCAACAGCTTGGCTTGGGCGAATTGTTGCCGATGGATTTAATAATTTTTAGTGACTCCAAGTCGGTTCTGGAGGCGCTGAAGAACATTCCATACAAAGAAGAGGAGATATTCTTGGTGGGGAGGGCGATCAACAACATCATCAGTGCTCACGGGATAAATGTCACCTTGCAATGGATCCATGGATATAATGGGCTACTAGGGAACGAGATGGCTGCCAGATTGGCAAAAAACAGGAGCCTTGAAACAATAATTGGATAGACCCTGCAGTAACCACACAGTAAAACGAATCATTAAGAATAATACGAGGGAAATCTGGATGAACAGGTGGGCGACGGGAACAACAGGTCGCAGTTTATTTAGCGAAATGTCACAGCCAAAAAGTAACGATGACATAAATAAACTACCAGGAAGAGGTCAAAGTCTCATCTTTCAGTTCTGAACAGGACATACCCGAGACAATAGCCACTTGAACCACATCAATCTCCAGCATCTGCCCTTGTGCAGACATTGCTTTCATCCTCATGAAAAGGGGACGGCGTGGCCTAGTGGTTAAGTGGCACGGCTCCCAACCCGAAGGCGCTGGGTTCGATCCCCATCACAGCACCGGCCGTTACCCCGGGGGAAGCAAACCCTTAGAAAATGCAGGAGGAAGCAGGCTCTAATATAAAATGCATGCTGAAGTCGGATGCACTGGGCCGACAGGCGCAAAATAAAAACCACAGTGCAACGAACACTGCCTTTGGGGATTAGAGAAATAAGGCGAACGCAAAAAAAAAAAAAATCCTGATGAAACAGTTCGACACCTACTCACTGAGTGCAAGGCGCATGCGGACATGAGGAACAGATTCTTACAAGCACTGCCGACAATTACCAACACACTGTACGGAGCAGTGGCACAACTGAAGAGGACCTGTATCTATATAAGAATGGCATTGGGGTGCCAAGAGAAGGCTTGCTCAGCAGCTATGGGATACTAACAACAAATCTGAGATGTAATATGTGCCCATCAATAAATTGGAGAGCCTTCTACACTGGAAGCGTGTAACTACGTCCACACAATTACTCCCAATTTAGCATTATTTGTATCTATGAGAAGAGCGAGATGTCGACTGTCATGAACATTATTCTATAGTTTAAAGTCCGTGACTCCAACCGATTTCATATTTGAGACTCCGTTTAATCAAAGATAATTCTTCACGACCCATCGTCACGCTAGATTCTTAACTTTCCTCTAATGATCTCGGTTTTGATGTTTACACCGTCAGACATGTTCCGAAAGCGAACTCAGCTGTTGTCTTGCGTTTTAACTGCTTAGTTGAGAGCCAAACGTTGACTCGTTTCGCCGGTGTATCTTTCTCAACAGGCCGTACAGAGACGGGTTGCCAGTTCTGCCTTGTCCCGTCCAATGTGGCTTCTTGTTCCATAGAGTTGCGGGTAAATTTGGTCGGTTGCTGGTTGTGGTAATTTAGGCTACTTTCAATTGTTTCCGTTATTTTGTTGGCTAACTGTTGTATATTTCTTCTTCTTCTTCTTCTTCTTTTTCTTCTTCTTCTTCTTCTTCTTCTTCTTTTTCTTCTTCTTCTTCTTCATCTTCTTCTTCTTCTTCTTCTTCTTCTTCTTCTTCTGCGTCTGTTCGCAATCTTTCGAATATCCTGCTACCAAGCCCTGAACATGGATTCCCAAGTCCCGGGATGTAGTCTGGAAACGGAATGCGTTGTGTCACTAGTTTACAGCTTGACTGCGCTTTTTGCACCTTTCTGTCCGAAACATCGGACTTCGGGACCGGGTTAATCTTCCTTCTTCGATCTCTTCTTCTAAGCCAGTCTCTCCTGTTGGAGACTGTTATCTAGGATCACAACGTGGAGGTGTAGAAGTGTCTTGGCGGCTCTGGTTCGCTGGATCTGGCACTAGCAGTCAGCTATGGGTCGCTGACCACTGCAGCGCATGCGCTAATCAGCTTGCAGTTTCTCTACATTCATTTATTAATGGACTACTGTTGTCCGGTTTTCGAGATAGAACGATTATTGGACGACATTTTAAATAATTACTTGACAACCTTGGTACAGAGGACTGTTCTGTAATTCATACAGTTGGTTCTCTCAGTTCACATGTGTAGCTTGGATAATTATCTTAAAGAATTACTTGACAACCTTGGTACAGAGGACTGTTCTGTAATTCATACAGTTGGTTCTCTCAGTTCACATGTGTAGCTTGGATAATTATCCTTTGTCTGAAAGTATATCATTTTGTTCTTTATCTTGTTTGTTCTTCTTCGGCGTTGGAATTCAAACACAGCCTACTGTAGATACAGACCTTCTCACTCACCGAGAGAGCCCTTTGAAACGTCACATTCCAAGGCCAGCTAAATGGATAAATTTATATGTATCAAC
Source organism: Ariolimax columbianus (assembly GCA_036924085.1). Lineage (NCBI taxonomy): Eukaryota > Metazoa > Mollusca > Gastropoda > Stylommatophora > Arionidae > Ariolimax > Ariolimax columbianus. Next base: position 29,552,596 of record JAVGWX010000024.1, read on the forward strand.
TATCAGTGGAACTATAATAGCGTGTTCGGGAACCAAAGATGGATATGCAGTTGGTTCCAGGGCAGGATTCTGTGATAGGATCACCGTCAACAGTGATTTTTTTTTTGTTGTAAACCCTGAATTTGTTTTTTTTCTCTGTGTGGAACATGAGCTGATTATAAACCTTGACACAGTATGAGATCCGTTATTTAGTCCGCGTACAAATATGACGTTTCAGGGAGTTTTCTCGGTGTGTCAGACGGCCTATCTATAGTAGGCCATGCTTCAAATGACGGTTCTGGCCCTCTGTAGTAATTTACAACGAGACTGTGACATCTGCGCCTTTCGCCCCGAAACATCCGATTTCAGCACGGCATTATTGGGACCAGGTTTGCTTTCTCATTTTGGACTATAATCTGTTAGCCAAGATGCCAATTTGCATGCTGTTTCCAGATACGGCATTTGGAGGCGGAAAAGGGTCAGTTACTGGACACTTCTTCTTCTTCTTCATCGATCAACTGATGCTGTGCTTCTAGTCCGGTGAGGTTCACGAAGGAGACTGTGCGTTTCAGGTCTTCGCCGGTCCCTCACAGCTTTTCGAGAATGGTCGCTCCGCCAGGCCAGACTGCCTCTCTTTGTTCTGCATATGTAAGGCATTATTGCAAAATATGTTCTGGTGTTTGCTTGGGTGCTCCACAATCGCACGTGTCAGTGTCTCTGAGACACATTCTGTGGAGGTGGGCCTTGAGTCTACAATGTCCCGTTCTGACTCTGAAGATCTATGTCTGCCCATATCTGCTAAGTTTGCCTATGATGTCATTTTCTGACTTGTATTTCAGCTGGAACATCCACTTGCGCCACCTCGATTTTGAAATGTCACACGATATAAGGAGGACAAGTTTCACATACAGGGTAATCAGCGTTACAGTAGACAACCGTCAAATCTACACTATCGATATGTTAGTGTGAAATGTCACAGGAAAATAATGACAAACGCATTAACCCAGCAAAACTCTAGATGACGAAATGCTTAGCAACTGGTAATAACACGCTTCCAACCACCCTACACACCAGTAGTACTTGTCCAGACTCTACACAGCAACACAAGTAAGTCATTCAGGACATAAGAAGTAAGTCATTCCAGGACATGGAAAGTAAGTCATTCCAGGACATGGGAACTAAGTCATTCCAGGACATGGAAAGTAAGTCATTCCAGGACATGGAAAGTAAGTCATTCCAGGACATGGAAAGTAAGTCATTCCAGGACATATGAACTAAGTGAGGGGGAGTAAGTCATTCCAGGACAGGGGAAGTAAGTCATTCCAGGACAGTGGAAGTAAGTCATTCCAGGACAGGAGTAGTAAGTCATTCCAGGACAGGGGAAGTAAGTCATTCCAGGACAGGAGTAGTAAGTCATTCCAGGACAGGGGAAGTAAGTCATTCCAGGACATGGGTAGTAAGTCATTCCAGGACATGGGAAGTAAGTCATTCCAGGACAGGGGTAGTAAGTCATTCCAGGACATGGGAAGTAAGTCATTCCAGGACAGGGGAAGTAAGTCATTCCAGGACAGGGGTAGTAAGTCATTCCAGGACAGGGGTAGTAAGTCATTCCAGGAAAGTGGAAGTAAGTCATTCTAGGACAGGGGTAGTAAGTCATTCCAGGACATGGGAAGTAAGTCATTCCGGGACATGGGAACTAAGTGAGGGGGAGTAAGTCATTCCAGGAAAGGGGAAGTAAGTCATTCCAGGACAGGGGAAGTAAGTCATTCCAGGACATGGGTAGCAAGTCATACCAGGACAGGGGTAGTAAGTCATTCCAGGACATTCGTAGTAAGTCATTCCAGGACAGTGTTAGTACGTCATTCCAGGACATGGGTAGTAAGTCATTCCAGGACATCGGAAGTACGTCATTCCAGGACAGGGGTAATAATTCATTACAGGACAGGGAAAGTAAGTCATTCTAGGACAGGGGTAGTAAGTCATTCCAGGACATGGGAAGTAAGTCATTCCAGGATATGGGAACTAAGTGAGAGCCAGTAAGTCATTCCAGGACAGGGGAAGTAAATCATTCCAGGTCATGGAAAGTTAGTCATTCCAGGGTAGGTAAAGTAAGTGGGGAGAAATAAGTTATTCCAATCAGGGAAGTAAGTCATTCCATGACATGGGAAGTAAGTGAGGGGAAATAAGTCATTCCAAGACAGGGGAAGTAAGTCATTCCATGACAGGGGAAGCATGTGAGGAGAAATATGTCATTCCAAGATAGGGGAAGTAAGTTATTCCATGACAGGGGAAGTAAGTGAGGGGAAGTAAGTCATTCTAGTACAGGGAAAGTAACTTAAGGGAAGTAAGTGAGGGGAAGTAAGTCATTCCAATGCAAGGAAAGCAAGAAGTAAGTCAATGCATGTATAAGGATAATAATAAGAAAGCGATATAAATCATGTTTATATATATTATTGATCTTCAGTATCGTCTGATCTTTGATCTATTTATGAAAATTTATTGATATCATGAAACGCCGATATTTAATGTCAAATAATACCCATAGCAGACATAACGAACAAATCAATCTTCAATTTGTCACTGCGGCATTATGATGAGGTGGTGGTGGATATGGTGGTGGGCACTGTAAGGGAACCATCAAACAGCGTGTGATCACGAGCCAAGAGGGTTAGAAGACGACCCAGGCTATTTTAAAGAAAGGGAATACCCGTAAAATTGCTGGCCAAGTGGTGGTAACTTTAGGTGATGGAGGATAGGACGAAGTTTGGAGTGTGTTTGTGTTAGGGGGCTTATGGGTCGTTAGTGGTACATTTGACGATTGATAATGATAATTTAAATTGTTGTTGTTGTTGTTGTAGCTGTTGCTTTGTTGTTGTTGTTGTTGCTGCTGTTGTTGCTGTTGCTTTGTTGTTGTTGTTGTTGTTGCTGCTGTTATTGCTGTTGCTGCTGTTGTTGTTGTTGCTGCTGTTGTTGTTGCTTTGTTATTGTTGTTGCTGTTGTTGTTGCTGCTGTTGTTGTTGCTTTGTTATTGTTGTTTTTGTTGTTGCTGCTGTTGTTGTTGTTGTTGTTGCTGTTGTTGTTGTTGTTGCTGCTGCTGTTGTTGTTGCTGTTGCTTTGTTATTGCTGTTGTTGTTGTTGTTGCTGTTGCTTTGTTGTTGTTGTTGTTGCTGCTGTTGTTGCTGTTGCTTTGTTGTTGTTGTTGTTGCTGCTGTTGTTGTTGTTGCTGCTGTTGTTGTTGCTTTGTTGTTGTTGTTGCTGTTGTTGTTGTTGCTGTTGTTGTTGTTGCTGTTGCTGCGGTTGTTGTTGTTGCTGCTGTTGTTGTTGCTTTGTTGTTGTTGCTGTTGTTTGCGAATGCTCATAATGAGTGCGCTTCTCTTTTGTGCGCCCTAAAGAGGATATTAAGTGGCGGGTTGCAGTAGCTTTCCTCACTTCCGGAGCGTGCTGATGAAGGTTGACCGGGGTCCTCCAAGCGGTTGTTCTATTCTTGGCTTCGTCTGAATGTCACTCACTACTACGGGGATTACGTTGATCCCTGACCTCGTTAGTCAGGCTGTCATGAAAATAGCCCGTTTCCAGAGAGAGCCACTATGAAGCCAAGGTGAGAGTCTTGACCAGTATGTTTTGCCTGACCCTGACTAACATGTCTGATCAGTATGTTTTGTCTGACCAGATTTTAGTCTTCCTTCCCTGACATTTTTGTTAGAAATGAAGTGTTACAGAGTCAATTGTACGACGCCTATAGCCCTAACGCTAGCAGTCAGCTATGGGTTGCTGGCCCTGACGCTAGCAGTCAGCTATGGGTCGCTGGCACTGACGCTAGCAGTCAGCTATGGGTCGCTGACCACTGCAGCTCATGCGCTGCTCAGCATCTTGATCCCGACAGATGTGTATAAGTAACAGGAGTCGATCCCAGAACCTACGCCGTGAGAATCGAGCCCCCCGCCACTCTACTACTCTGCCACTTTAGTTGTATACAAGACAACTTATGCCTTAGCCAGAAACACTACAAATAGACACCACATCTACCAGGCTCAGGTAGCAGACACGTTAACACAACAATTAGTCCAACAAAACCCAAAAAAACGCAAACAATGTTGTATGCCGACCCAAAAAAAAAATTTAAAAAAAATTATAATAATTCATTCCATGACAACTTTAGAAAATGTTTAAGACTTTTCCTGTTTCAAACTCCAAAATTTGTTATTATTTTTAAACATTTTTTTCTCACATTCGTGATCAGGCCTTCTGTTCTCTTTAAGCCCCAATCGATCTAAAACCAATAGTCAGTTTTCACGTGGTACTCGTGAACACGGAAAGCCTATTACCCAGGGTGCTTTTAACATTAACGACTGTATTATGTTCGGCAGCGACCAGGATTGACTGGAATCACCAACAGTGATCAATGTATGCCTTTCAAGTCCGGCAGTTTTGTGATCTGTGACGAAATCCTAATTAATAGCGGGGAAAGAACACGTCTTTGGCGGAGTACTTCAAGTTGGGACTGGAAGAAATTTGTTGGATTGAAGGCAGATGTTCAGGGAAGTTGTATTTTGATGTTCGTTCTGAATAAGGAAGTTGTGTTGTATTTCACGGCGAGGCTGCGATATCTCTGCCTTTCAGCCCGACATTTCCGGATTTGGTACGGTATTTTTGGGATTGGATTAGAAAATAACAATGTACCAGTTTGCGTGGTCCCAGCCTTGTGTGGTCCCAGTGTTGTGTGGTCCCAGTCTCATGTGGTGCCAGTCGTGTGTGGTCTCGGTCGTGTGGTCCCAGTCTTGTGTAGTCTCGGTCGTGTGGTCCCAGTCTTGTGTGGTCTCGGTCGTGTGGTCACAGTCTTGTGTGGTCCCAGTCTCGTGTGGTCCCAGTCGTTTGTGGTTTCGGTCGTGTGGTCCCAGTCCTGCCTGGTCTCAGTCGTGTGTGGTCTCGGTCGTGTGGTCCCAGTCTTGTGTGGTCCCAGTCTCATGTGGTCCCAGTCGCTTGTGGTCTCGGTCGTGTTGTCCCAGTCTTGTGTGGTCCCAGTCTCATGTGGTCCCAGTCGCGTGTGGTCTCGGTCGTGTGGTCCCAGTCTTCTGTGGTCTCGGTCGTGTGGTCCCAGTCTTGTGTGGACCCAGTCCTGCCTGGTACCAGTCGTGTGTGGTCTATGTCGTGTGGTCCCAGTCTTGTGTGGCCCCAGTCTTGTGTGGTCCCTGTCCTGCGTGGTCCCAATCCTACTTTACGGCTCCGAAACCTGGACATTACTTCAATATATCGACACTAGAGGTCTTCCACATGCCCAACCAGAGGCGTATCCTGGGCATCCGATGGCATGATTACATCTGCAACCAGAGGCGTATCCTGGACATCCGATGGCATGACTACATCTGCAACGTGAAGATCTCAGTTAAAACAGGTCTTCACCGAATCTTGGAAGCACTACAACTCCGCCCGAGTGTCTTTTATCGGTCACATCATGCGGCTGGACAAGGAAACCCGGGCCAGAAGATCCTTCACAGGTCGTCACTCAGTGATTGGAGACTTCCCCCGAACAGCCGAAGGCGCAGGATGGTCCGTCTCGCACACTTTGACTCTAGCTGATAGCAGTTTCCTCTTCTGCGCTGGTCGTGGCTGGAGCCGTGCCGCATTGGCCGGGGGGGGGGGGGGGGGGGGGGGGTAGGGGGCATGTATCTGGCCAATTGCCGCAGCGGACCTCTGGCGCGAAATCGAACTTTTGTCTTCTCTGTTAGCAAGGCTGCATAGGTGCAGTCTGTTTCTGGTGCCTCCAGTTGCTGGCGAAATAGTGATGGTGTGTTGGCCCTAATACAAACAGCCAGCTATTAGTCGCTGTCTCCTTTCAGCTCATTCACATCTTTGACCCCAAAATAGGTTATTGAAGGTCATCTTTCGTTCTATGGCTTACCGAATCTCCTTCTACTTGTTCGGTATTCGTCCTGAAAAAGACGTTCGTTTCGTGTCGTAGATTACAGCTTGGTTGTGATATCTGCGCCTTTCTGACAGGAACATCTGATTTCAGCACGGCATTTTAAGGTTAGGATTTGTCTTCCCATTTTGATCCTTATTATCTTAGATGACTGCATGGGTCTCCATCCGTTTCCAGGGCCGCCAGTTGATGCGGAATAGGGTTTTTGTCCGCACTGGTTCGTTGACTTAATGCAAGTATCTAGCGATGAGGTGCCGTCTGCTCATTCGCTGCTACATCTTGGGCCAGAAAATGGTTCTCAATTCGTGTCCTTTATCTTTAACGTTTCCATGTTAATAGTTATACTTGTCACTCGCAAACTTGGCTTTCTGTACTTGTCCCTCGCAAACGTGGCTTTCTGTTTCAAATGTCGCCTGTCGCCAAACCGTCTTAAAACTCAAATAACCACATCCATTTCTCTCATAAACGTGTCGGCTTGTCTCAGGCCTCTCCCATTGACGGAAACTGGAAGCATCAATTGGGTTATAGAGGGTATGCTATCACTCTGCCCTTGTCCTGGAACCGACAGACCAGAGAAACATGTTTCGTTGTTTGTCTGCGCTATAGATCCCTGGCACTTGTTTGAGTGTATGATTTGTATTTGTTTGATAAGGCAGTAGTTCAGTCTGCAGCGGTCAGTTCGTGAGTTGTCAATATCTTACAATGTTGGTCTCTTATTAAGAAGGGTGTTGGTTCGAATTTCAATGAAGAATCAGTCAATCAGAAATGGAATAAAATACCAAGTCTTTAACCACCTGCATATAATATGTCCCATAGCAGGGAATGCTGTCTGGGATGAAGTGTTAGAGACTTCACTGTACAAAGCCACTGGATGGCCAGTTCCCTTACTCGCTGTCTTGTTCCCTAACCGTACTTCATATATGAAAGTATCTTCTTTCCACAGCTTTATTAATCCTTAATGATGCAGGCGTGTGTCCTGCCACCCGGTCTTGCCAAAATGCACAGCGAGACGGGACTTCCACGCCCTGAACACCTTGAGGGGATAGAAAGACGAATTATCAAAAAGAAATACAGGTTACACAGTTATAATGGGAGAGTTCAGAGAGAAATCTACAGGTTATTCTGCGAGGCGTGTTCAAATGAAACCGGACCTAACTGCACCAAGTGAACAAACGTAGGATGCGCATGGTAACGTCACTTCTGATGTAAACAGTACATATCAACCGTCAAGATTGCAACATTTTATTATCCTCCGACTGGTAGTTTTCTCAGCAGACCGCTGAAAAAATGACGCGTGTGATACGGAATCCGTCCAGAGTTAATCAATGAGCGGGGATTCGATTTTTAACAGCTAAAGGATGTCAACCTGTTGACATTTGCCGCAGAATGCAGTCAGTGTATAGAAACAAAAGTGTGGCGAATGTTAGCTCCGGCGGCGGTCCACCCGAATTACTGCATACATTTTGACGATGGCATCACCTAACGTAACAAAATGCGTCTGACCTGGTCTCGGAAGATCTTTCGTTTACTCACGTCCTTCTTTAAACATCGTTGTCCAGTTCTTCATTGTTGTCTTTGACACACTGTTGTCACCATACACTCTGAGAGCCAACAGTGGAGCAAATCTCCCTCCTATCCTTGATTGGAACATTTAGATGATTATTGGGTCCTTTAGTTTATCCAGGTCAAACTGTAGTCTAGTCAGTTCTTTCTTTCTGTCTAATCACTTCTATGCTTGTGAGACATGGACAGTTACAGCTGACCTTCAGTGAGGAATACACGACTTGGAGGCGAGATGTTTCCGAAGACTTTTAAACATCACGTACAAAGATCGAGTTACAAATGAGGAAATACGACATAGAATTACAACAGCAATAAGGCCTTTTGAAGACCTCTTGGCAACTGTCAAAAGAAGGAAACTCGCTTGGTACGGTCACATATCGAGATCGTACGATCACATATCGAGATCACACGGTCTTGGTATGGTCACATATCGAGATCGACTGGTCTCGTTAATACGATCCTGTGCGGAAAGGTGCAAGGCAGACGACGAAGAGGCCGGTCCAAAAAGAGGTGGGAGGACAACATAAAAGAATGGACCAGTCTCCGACCAGAAGCGGCACAGGCACATATAATGGTGGCGTGGGGTTGTGAGGATATCTTCATGTATTCCCCAACGACTTCACCGGTTACGGGATGACCTGACCTGACCTGGGAAGATATCAGGTAGGAGATGAAGGAGACAACAAAGAAAGATTTACCTGCAAGGCTAAAACAACTGTAACGCAAAGAATAACCTCATTAGACTATCAAAGGACAGAGAAGATAAGGAGGGTCATGAGGCTGTCGACACTGCCATAGAGCTTGTCTAGTGTTTCCACTGGTGATGGCCACATGTAATTTCTCTGATCCTCGTATGTCGGGCAAGTTTTGCAGCAGATGGTCAGCGGTCATTTACGAGCATTCGTCAGCGTCACCTATCTTCAGTTTATTGAATAGGTGGTACCTCAATCTGTTGTGGCCAGTGCGGAGTCTGAAGACCACGACCTGCTCTCTTCTGTTCAACTGGTAATAGGCATCATTTTTTGTGTAGCCAGTATGTTCTGTTTCCCATTTGGCCATGTATCTGGCCCTATTAAGCCTTTTGGACTCTTCGTAGGTCACACTAGAATCTGGTTGTGGTAGTCTTGCACCTTCTTTTGCCAGTCTGTCTGCCTCCTCGTTGCCTTGGATGTTACAGTGGGATGGAACCCACTGCATCACTACTATTTTTGGTGTGGACTGCTGGCATAGTTGACAGAGTACTGCTCTTAAATCATTAAGCTCAGTATTTTTCTGGCTTTTTAGTGTTGTGACTACGGCCAGGGCATCTGTAAACAGGACTATCTTGCTTTTATTGCTTTCGCTTGTCAGCATTGCTTCTACTGCAGCCCTCAGTGCCTCTTCCTCTGCTCTGAAATTGGTTGAGAATTTTCCAGTTGCCACTGACAGTTTTTCGTTATGTAGCTCAGGGTTATGTCTCTTCTTTCTTTTTCAGTCTGGCTGTTCTTGTTTCCAATACCTGCTATATTTTCTACCACCTCCGGAATGATATGCTGCTTCCAGGTAGATTTGCGTACAGTAGGGATGGGCTTTGGTATTGGTACAATGCTCATAGGGTCTTCGCTCATCTTTCCTTTGGCTATTTCTGCAAAGTCTCTCCGCTTTAGTTACCCATTTCCAAATCTATTTAGTCTCTGATGCATTGGATGGTCTATCAGTCTTCTGAGTTTCTCTGCTTGCTGTTGGGCTCTGCAGTCTCTTCTGTCGGTCATGGATTGCAGATTTGTAATCTTTTCAAGTTCTACAATTGGCGTTGACTTCATGCCTCCTGTTATAACTCTCATGTCTTGGTTTTGAAGTTTGCTAATTTTATCAAAGTTCGCCTTTGCTGCTGTTGTCCATGCCGCAATGCCATACTCGAGAACTGGTCTCACTCTTCCAGTGTACAGTTTCTTGAGTATTCTTTTGTCTGCTCCCCAGCTTGTGCCAGCAAGTTTCCTCATGATTGCCATTCTTTGTCTGGTTCTCATTCGGTTTCTCTCGATCTGACTTTTCCATGTCATGCGACGATCAAATGTGACTGCCAGGTAGTTTGGATTGTCGTTTGGACGCAGATATTTGCCGTTAAGACTTATTTTAGTGTTCTCCAGTATTCAATGGGTCACGGTCAGTGTCTCATAACAAAGACTATACATTTGTTCTGCAAATCCATCTGCTCGGCCATTAGACAATGTCGTCTTGTGTAGCTCCTTCTCTGATTTCCGGACTTTCACTTGACTAATAATAGTGTGTATTACTATTGTAAGCCTCTGCCTATTATTATATACAAGGCATACCCGTGGGTATGATCAGGAACACACATTTAACACGCCGCGCGGAACTACAGCACGCGCGCCTATATGCATCCACAGAACGCTAAAGTTCATCTGAGCGATAATTATCACATGATATTTTTTGACGTATCACGCATCGTTGATTCTATTGTAGCTCTCCGACATGTTTTTGTCTCTGGCCTTGAAAGAACGTCAGGAACCAGATAGAGGGAGTAATGCATACTATATAAATCTATATGTGTGTGTTTAAATATATATATATATATATATATATATTATTACCATCAGTTCGTATCATGTCATTTTCTGAACGTCGGTCTAATGACATCCGATCTATAGGACACTCGATCACTCGCCAGCTCTCCCAAAGAACGTTCCTCATATTACAGCTCACCAGTCAGACACTCGATCACTCGCCAGCTCTCCCAAAGAACGTCTCTCATATTACAGCTCACCAGTCAGACACTCGATCATTCGCCAGCTCTCCCAAAGAACGTCTCTCATATTACAGCCGACCAGTCAGACACTCGATCACTCGCCAGCTCTCCCAAAGAACGTCTCTCATATTACAGCTCACCAGTCAGACACTCGATCACTCGCCAGCTCTCCCAAAGAACATCGGTCTAATGACATCAGTTGTGAGACACTCGATCCCTGGCATTCTCTCTCACAGAACGTCGCCCATATGACATCATATATGTAAGACACTCGATCTCTGACCAGCTCACCCGCCTCTGTCCCCTGTCCGCCTCTGTCCCCTGTCAGCCTCTGTCCCCTGTCAGCCTCTGTCCCTGTCAGATTCTGTCCCTGTCAGATTCTTTCCCTGTCAGCCTCTGTAAGGTCTCTTATCCAGCTTCTCCTCTTCCTACGTCTGCCACTTTTGCCTAGTACACACCCTCCAGTATCGTTCTTTCTAGACAATTGTAACGTTTGATGTCAACTTAACTGAACGTCTTTATACTGGTGTAGAAGACTCTATAACCAGTTTCTTAGAGGGTGATTTAACCGATGTGCGAGTCCATCTTAATAGACTCAAACACTAAAGCAAAGTAGACCCGCAGCCAGTTAGGCGCCATCCATAGCTGCTCTTAACAAACCACACGGGGAAAGGCACAAATAACTTGTTTGCCGTAGTATGTTAATTTCCTAGAGGTTATGCTGTTTGCTAGCCAGGTTTATTCTCTATCCAGCTTCTGCAGGATTTTTGTGTTTTTCAATGTCTATCCATGGAATTTTGAGTACTCACCTGTAGCATTTAAGCTGAAAGGGTTCAATCCTCCTCAACAAGGTTTGTGTAGTTGGCCATGTCTCGCATCCCTACGTTGCAACTGCGAAGACCCAAACCCCCAGGATCTTTATTGTTGTGATTTGGTTAGTGTTCTGCCAACCATTTTTCATTTGAGTTAACCTCTTTAGTGCCATGGTTATACTTCTCTTTAATTCTTTTTACTAACCTCCCTCGCTGCTTATGACTATTTGCTTCTATGGGATCTAGATTTGACTTTGTCAGCGCTCTTTGTTTTAGCCTTGCGATGTTTATCAACAGATGCTGTTCTTCGCCGTGTTGTTTAACAGACATCATCATCTGTTCTAGCCTCACATCGTTCTTCTTAGCTCTTCTTAGTTCTTCTTAGTTCTTCTTAGTTATTCTTAGTTATTCTTAGCTCTTCTTAGTTATTCTTAGTTCTTCTTAGCTCTTCTTAGTTCTTCGTAGTTCTTCTTAGCTCTTCTTAGCTCTTCTTAGTTCTTCTTAGTTCTTCTTAGTTCTTCGTAGTTCTTCTTAGCTCTTCTTAGTTATTCTTAGCTCTTCTTAGTTCTTCTTAGTTCTTCGTAGTTCTTTTTAGCTCTTCTTAGTTCTTTTTAGTTCTTTTTAGCTCTTCTTAGCTCTTCTTAGTTCTTCTTTGTTCTTCTTAGTTCTTCGTAGTTCTTCTTAGCTCTTCTTAGTTATTCTTAGCTCTTCTTAGTTCTTCTTAGTTCTTCGTAGTTCTTTTTAGCTCTTCTTAGTTCTTCTTAGTTCTTTTTAGCTCTTCTTAGCTCTTCTTAGTTCTTCTTTGTTCTTCTTAGTTCTTCTTAGCTCTTCTTAGTTCTTCTTAGCTGTTCGTAGCTCTTCTTAGTTCTTCTTAGTTCTTCTTAGCTCTTCTTCTTCTTAGTTCTTCTTAGCTCTTCTTAGCTCTTCTTAGTTCATCTTAGTTCTTCTTAGTTCTAAGTTGACCTGTACTTCTACAGGAGGAGATGCCCCTGTGCAGGTCCCAGCTCTGGTATTAGATGGACGTAGCCGGGAGAAGGATTTCCTGCCTAGCGGGCTAGGCTCGAACAGCTTAATGCTCCACTGCGTTGGGACAAGCGCTTACAGAGGGTGGTTAACCGAGGTGTGAATCCATCAAACACTAAAACAAAGTAGACCCGCAGCCTGTTAGGCGCCATCTATGCTGCTCTAAACAAACCACATTACCATGTCCGGTGTTATGTCATGTTAAACAACACTCTTTGAGAGAACTACAATTAGAGGTCAGACACCCTAATCCCATTCAAAGTATTCTCTTCCTCCCCCCTCTCTCTCTCTCTCGCTCTCTTTCTTACTCTCTAAATATGTATATACCATCTCACACACACACACACACACACACACGCACGCACACGCACACACACACGCACACACTAGGGACATTCATTAAGTAAAATCAATATTATTAATAACATTTTTACAAGAGTCATGTCCAGACATCTTGTGTGTTTTAGTCTTGGTTATACTCCCCGTGTCTGACAACACATCTTGTTCAACGGTCCACTAGCTTGTGGATGCTCTCTAGAAAACATCTTTGGTCGGACCTTTAACCAGTTTTGCACCGCCTTCTTTACCTCGTTGTCAGCGGCATTGAGACCCATCTGCGACACATTTTTCTTTCACCGAGATCATTATGGACAATTGTGTGCCTAGCGACGTGAATCTTGTTCAAATCTACGGCTCTTACATTAATAGTGACACGCCTGTTGCGATGGACTAGCTTGTCGATCTGCTGTTTCACTGTGTCAGATGCCACGCTTGCTGGTCTCCCACCCCGCGTTTCATCAATGACGTTTTGTTTTCCATTTAGAAATCTTTCTAGCCATTCACCTCACTCTCCTCTGACTCAAATATCTGTCTCCATTCCAAACGTTCTTTCTTCTGTAAATTTAAAAAAGGTTCACGGGATCAAGATGCTGAGCAGCACATGAGCTGCAGTGGTCGGCGACCCATGGCTGACTGCTAGCATCAGGGCCAGCAAACAAAAGCTGCCAAGACCCTTCTACACCTCCACGCGGTGATCCTGGATAGCAGGCTGCAGCAGGGCAGACTGGCTAAGGAGAAGGGATCGAAGAGGGAATGCTAACCCAGTACTAAAAAAATGCTTGCTGAAGTCGGATGTGTTGGACCAAAAGGTGCAAATATCGCAGTCAAGCTGTAAACTACGACACAACGCATTCCGTTCTCTGGACTACATTCTCCTACTTTAAGCCCTTTCAGGACTTGGTCGCGGGAGATTGAGAACGAACGAAGCCAAGCCAAGAAAGTTTCACATACTCTGACCACATACGTGAATAACGCATCGTTGTTTCTGCACGGTTTAAGTCGACAATGGTGCGGCCATATTATACACTATATTGCGCATGCGAGTACTGCTAAAGACCCATTTTCTGTCCTGAAATAAGATTGTCCGTTGTACATACTCTTCAATGCACTTTGTGTTAAAATTGATGTTACTTGATGACTGTCTCTCGTGTGTGTGTGTGTGTGTGTGTGTATGTGTCTGGTCGTTTATGTGTATGTGTGTGTGTGTGTATGTGTGTGGTCGTGTATGTGTATGTATGTGTGTGTATATATGTGTGTGTGGTCGTGTATGTGTATGTGTGTGTGTGTGTGTATGTGTGTGGTCGTGTATGTGTATGTATGTGTGTGTTTGTGTGTGTGTGTGTGTGGTCGTGTATGTGTATGTATGTTTGTGTTTGTGTGTGTATGTGTGTGGTCGTGTATGTGTATGTATGTGTGTGTGTATGTGTGTGGTCGTGTATGTATGTGTGTGTGTGTGTATGTGTGAGGTCGTGTATGTGTATGTATGTGTGTGTGTGTATGTGTGTGGTCGTTTATGTATGTGTGTGTGTATGTGTGTGGTCGTGTGTGTGTATGTATGTGTATGTATGTGCGTGTTTGTGTGTATGTATGTGTGTGTTTGTCTGCGTATGTGTGTGGTCGTATATGTGTATGTATGTGTGTGTGTTTGTGTGTGTATGTGTGTGGTCGTGTGTGTATGTGTGTGTTTGTGTGTGTATGTATGTGTGTGTTTGTGTGCGTATGTGTGTGGTCGTGTATGTGTATATGTGTATGTATATGTGTATGTATGTGTGTGTTTGTGTGTATGTATGTGTGTGTTTGTGTGCGTATGTGTGTGGTCGTGTGTGTGTATGTGTATGTATGTGTGTATATGTGTGTATGTATGTATTTGTGTGTGTATGTGTGTGGTCGTGTGTGTGTATGTGTGTGGTCTTGTGTGTGTTTGTGTGTGTGTGTTTGTGTGTGTGTGTGTATCTGTGTGTAAATATATATCATCATCATGTAGCATGGCCTTTGCAGAGCATCGGTCTCACAAAGAACCGACTGAAAGAAACTCGATCTCTTACCAAACCTCCAGCCTGATCCAGATTCATGCCCAAGCATTTCTGGACATCCTGGTACCATCGCCTTCTTGATGTGCCTCTACCTCTACCTCTACCTCTAGCTCTACCTCTACCTCTACCTCTGCTCTACCTCTACCTCTAGCTCTACCTCTACCTCTACCTCTAGCTCTACCTCTACCTCTAGCTCTACCTCTAGCTCTACCTCTACCTCTACTTCTAGATCTACCTCTACCTCTGCTCTACCTCTACCTCTAGCTGTACCTCTACCTCTGCTCTACCTCTACCTCTACCTCTAGCTCTACCTCTACCTCTAGCTCTACCTCTAGCTCTACCTCTACCTCTACTTCTAGATCTACCTCTACCTCTGCTCTACCTCTACCTCTAGCTGTACCTCTACCTCTGCTCTACCTCTACCTCTACCTCTACCTCTAGCTCTACCTCTACCTCTACCTCTGCTCTACCTCTACCTCTAGCTCTACCTCTACCTCTACCTCTGCTCTACCTCTACCTCTAGCTCTACCTCTACCTCTACCTCTAGCTCTACCTCTACCTCTAGCTCTACCTCTACCTCTACTTCTAGATCTACCTCTAGCTCTAGCTCTACCTCTACCTCTACCTCTACCTCTAGCTCTACCTCTGTCTCTACCTCTAGCTCTACCTCTACCTCTACCTCTAGCTGTACCTCTACCTCTACCTCTAGGTCTACCTCTACCTCTAGCTGTACCTCTACCTCTAGCTGTACCTCTACCTCTACCTCTACCTCTACCTCTAGCTGTACCTCTACCTCTAGCTCTACCTCAAACTCTACCTCTACCTCTACCTCTACCTCTACCTCTAGCTGTACCTCTACCTCTACCTCTACCTCTACTTCTAGATCTACCTCTACCTCTACCTCTACTTCTAGATCTACCTCTACCTCTACCTCTACCTCTACCTCAAACTGTACCTCTAGCTCTACCTCTACCTCTACCTCTACCTCAAACTGTACCTCTAGCTCTAGCTCTACCTCTACCTCTACCTCTACCTGTTTTTCCCAGTACGATACTTCCCATTACCGTCCTCCCAAGACCGTTGTGTCGTGCGATGTGGTCAAATGATTTATATTTAATTTTTATAATATAATTTATAAACCAGATCTCCTATATGTCCAACTTTTGTAAAATCTCTGCATTCGTTTTTTTTTTCGATCCATGGTATTCTGAGGACCTTTCTATAACATTTTGACTCAAACAACTCGATTCTTTTCTTTGAGGTTTGGGTAATTGTTCATGTTTCGTAGTTGTATACTGATTATTAAAATAAAACATGTGATATTTGCACCTGTCGGTCCGACACATCCGACTTCTGCAGGCATTTTTAAATACTGGGTTAGCCTTCCCTCTTCGATCCATTTGTTACAGTCTGTTACAGTTTCTTATCCAGGATCACCACGTGGAGGTGTAGAAGGGTCTTAGAAGCTAGCAGTCAGTTCTCGATCGCTGGCCCTGACGCTAGCAGTCAGCTCTGGATCGCTGGTCCAGACACTAGCAGTCAGCTCTGGATCGCTGGCTCTGACGCTAGCAGTCAGCTCTGGATGGCTGGCCCTGACGTTAACAGTCAGCTATGGGTCGCTGACCGCTGCAGCTCATGCACTGCTCAGCATCTTGAACCCGAACCGATCCAGCTCCGTCTTGTTTGAAATACTCCTCCCAACTATTTATACATCCCTCCCAACTATTTATACATCTCTCCCAACGCGGCTTCTTGGGGCAGTCCTAGTAATCATTTAGAGGAGATCATTCCTAGATCGTTCTCGAAATTGCCCTTAAGTTCGTCGATGGCTTGCAATCGCCTACCTTTGAAGCTGGATTTCTTTTTGGGAAACCTTCTTGTGCTTGGTATTATCAATCAGCTTCCATGAGCGATTAGCTCTTTGGGGATTCTAGTTTATAAACTGATCTTCTTTCTACCTCGCGCAAAACTCTGTCATGAATCTGGCTTCTCACGACAGGAAATAGGAAAACGAATATTGGGGACAGGTCCGGTAAGTCGACTGGGTGGGGATACACACAAGTCTTCGTGCTTGCTAGTAATTCCTAACGAGCCATGACGCGTGTCCTGCCACATTTGTAATATGGAGAAACCTGAACCTTTAAACACCCCATCTGTCGAGAGCATCGCACAAAGGGATCTCCGAAAAAAATTTACATCATGGACACGATGTCTGAACACGAGACAAACGGCTTGACCACTTCGCCACAGAGATCCCCAAACCAGAACCTATTTCTACAAACTTGTCCGTGTTACAATGTAATGGTACGATTCTACAGCCAAGCACTCGTCGTCTTCTTGTTCCTCAAACTGTAAAGATGATGTAAAGCATTTAGCTGTGAGCTGGTAGCGATTGGCATCCCAGTGTCTCTCGGACAAAAGCACACTTCCACAACAGTTATTGTGTATAGCTGGGTGCGTTGACTGGTTTCATTGGTCAGTTAATCCTAGGTACAGCGTACGGAGATGCTCGACTAATTCCTCGTAGTGATGACATATTCCACAATTTGGTTCACTGAGTCGGTTTATTCAATTTAGAAGTTTATTAAATGGACAAGTTTCGTTCTGTAGAGAGTACACAGAGAAAAAACATAGATTATTCATATAGAAGTGTCTTACGACAGTCGGTTTGTTCTGTGAGACACGGTACTAAAATAGATCGACTCATTCAGATATCTGGGTAGTAATTTAGACGAGGTCGGGGGGGGGGGGGGGTGTACTGATGGGGGTACTGATAGAGGTACTGATAGGGGTACTGATGGGAGTACTGATAGAGGTACTGATAGGGGTACTGATAGGGGTACTGATAGGGGTACTGATAGGGGTACTGATGGGAGTACTGATGGGGTTACTGATGGGAGTACTGATGGGGGTACTGATGGGGGTACTGATGAGGGTACCGATGGGGGTACTGATGGGGTTACTGATGGGGGTACTAATGTCAAATTTAGAGTTCACAAGACGAAAGAGGCACTTTAGTGCTTTTGGGAATTTGTGGAAATGGAAATGCGCCAATGTCAATTCCGTCTTCTTGTATGGCTCTGTGACGTGGGAAACAACTCCAATGTCAAGTCCATCCTCTTGTATGACTCTGTGACGTGGGGGAACAAGTCCATCCTATTGTACGGCTCTATGACGTGGGGGACCAAGAGAAGTACCACTAAAATGGTCCAATCTTTCATCAGCGGGTGCTTCCGCCGAATTGAGGGGATAGAATGACGTGATAACGTCACTAATATAGAACTGTGGGAAAGGATAAATGCCAGTGAGACTAGACGTAAAGAGAGGGAGTTGGAGATGGATAGGACACACATTACAGAAAACAGCTGACAGCATTACAAGACAGTCACTGTTGTGGATTCCTCAGGGCAAGAGAAGTAGGGGCAGACCTAAACACTCTCGGAAATGGGTAGTCAAGACAATCATAAAAAAGGAGGTTAAGAATAGTGGATGCGGGTGGGTAGTGGAAGGAAATTGGGGGGGGGGGGGGAATAAATGACACGCATCACGGGGTTCGACGTGTATTTGCTGAGGACCTATGCTCCAAAGGAATTTAAAAGATTTGTACCTATCGATTGATTGAGTAATTGATTTATTGATTAAATGATATATTCCTCTGTTTATTTATTGATTGATTCCTTGATTAATTCATTGATTCATTCATTCATTGATCCATACCGACACATGCATTTTTTGTATTTTAAGACACCTTCAAACCAGCACTTGATAATAAAGCGAGATATTAAGTTTTAACAACCTCTTCATTAATGAGATGGAGGTAGAAGCCACTTCCGGCTCGGCTGTCATGCCATCAAGATGCCAAACATGCCCTGATATGACTAAAGAAAGGACTCGATCTATGACGAAAGCGACGTACTTTGCTAAAATGAAGCAGAAATATTAATACAGCCTCAATATGAATATTCTTTGTATAAAGTCCTCTTACTCATAACAACGCACAGTCGCATGTTGTTTTCTGTGTGTGTACTCTGTGAGCACGGACGGCATTTGTATCTGTTCTGCGCACGTGCATGTACCACATGCCGTCTGCTACCTTCATTATCACAAAGCTGATTTTTGCTGACACTTAATGATACCTTTAAATACTACGACAACATTAAACAAGTACCACACTGACACCATCGTAATAGGCAGCTGTAATTCGATTCGTATTTTTTTTTAAATAGGGCCCTTAAAAGAACGGAGTAATCATTTTTAGCCAAATAGACTGGAGCATGTCATGACAAGGAATCACGCACGCTCAGTACACACATATTTAAAATATGTCCGTAGCAAATACTGCCCGATGGGATGAGGTGTAATGTATGTACAGCGATTGCATCCAGCCCTCTTCCCTATCTTAAGTGACCAGCCTTCTGTTACTATAAACCCAGGTAGCCATTCACAACAGGGTAGAATGGGCGTGCGCGCTCTATACCTTAAATTCGGTCGTTGTGCAGGGAAAGACAATCACCTTAACCTGTCTGCCACTGGGTCATTCATGTCAGTTGTATCAAAGTTCAAGAACGTTCGACTCAAATAGTTCGCGCTGTCAACACGAACCGGCTACACCTCGTGTAATAATTCATTCCAATGACAGATGACAAGACTTGAACCGCCTGCCATTTGCAGACCAGAAGTTCGGGTTATAAATGACATTGTTCCGCTAATTAAAGCCAAATAAACACAATTTTCTACTTGCCAATGTTGCCTTCGCCGACTGGTACTCGGGAGGGGCAGATAAGAACGGTTGTGACCGTCAAAGTATGTCGTTAACACGGACTAGAGTAGGCTGTGAATGGGAACAGTTAAAAGAAATCGAAGCTACAGCACTGCTGAAGGGGAACAACTATTTATAACAAAGTTAAGAATATAGCAGATGCTGCGCCATAACAGATAAGGTTACGAATAAACGATCTTCATCAGGTGTAAGTGAATTGGTCATTTCTTAATGCCTGCTCTGGCTTAGCTTAAGTTAACGTCTTTATACTGGTTTAGAAGACTGTGTATAGTCTGTATACAACCAGTCTCTTTGAAGGGAAAAGGGGGGGGGGGGGGGGTTAATCGATGTGCGAGTCCATCTTAATAGACAGACTAAAACACTAGAGCAAAGTAGACCCGCAGTCTATTAGGGGTCATTTATGCTGCTCTAAACAAACCATCTAACCAAGACCGATGTTATGCCATGTCACACAGTTAGTCGCCTCTTACGACATGCTCTCTGGGAGACAGTGGTGCTATTCTTATCTTTGTCATACACAAAGACCCCGGTGGAGCACTTACACCTGACACACCGTGGCTATAATTTCTGACACAATACTGGCCTCTTCTGCTTTTTGTTTTGCTACAAAAGTTCAATCTCGTTAGTGTCTGTGACGTTTGCACTCTCGATTCATTGACCATTTTTTGCTCCAAGGTGGAGCGAAGGTCACGCCTGCAGATGGCCTCTTTGGAAGGAAGCCTGTGTCCAAACATTAGCAATCATTTACCATTTACCCATTTGGAAACTCAGAAGAAGGAAACTCGCTTGGTACGGTCACATATCCCGATCAAATGGTCTTGGTACGGTCACATATCGAGATCAAATGGTCTTGGTACGGTCACATACCGAGATGAAATGGTCTTGCAAATACGATCCTCCATGGAAAGGTGCAAGGCAGACGACGAAGAGGCAGTCCGAAAAAGAGATGGGAGGACAACATAAAAGAATGGACCAATCTCCGACCAGAAGGAACACAGACATCGAGGGCTAACAGAGAGGTGTTGTGAGGATGTCTTCATGTGTGCCCCAACGACCTCACCGGTTACGAGATGACCTGACTTGACCATTTCCCTCCACTGTGGAGAAGAGGTCCCAGCTATAGCTTATCCATTTACAGGAAGCCTGTATGGGAGAGTTTGCAGTAGCTGATTATAATGAGGATGCCAGCCCCACTAACAAACCTCTTCATGAGGCTTTTACGTCATATTTAGAAAGTTGTCGCTGTTCCATTATTGTCAAAGTCGCTATGATTAACTCTGAGATTTCGTCATCTGTGCTGTTCTGTGTCACTGACGAAGGTTTTTTGGTTCGTAACTTATGATCCTTTTTTTATGTACACTATGATACTAGTTCACGTCATGATTAAACTACAGCAGAACTGACTACATGTTTTGATGCAAGCGTCTTGATACAGGCTTCCTCCAAGGAGCAGTTCTGGTATTAGATTTTTATTTTTATTTTTATTTTCTTATTCTCTTGTTTTCTTATTCTCTCTTTTTCTTTTTTTTTCTCATTCCTTTCTCCTTCTTTTTAAAATTGTTGTTATTGTCGTTTTCCTATTCTTTCTTTTTTCTTATAAATTGTTTCCTTTTTCTTTCTTTTTTCTCATTCCTTCCTTTTCTATTTCTTCCTTTTTTATTCTTATTCATTTTTTGTTATTGGTTTTTCGTGTTCTTTTTATTTTTAAATCTACCTTTTTCCAAATTATTTCTTTATTCTAATTCTTTGTTTTTTTTCTTATTCCTTTTCCAATTTGTATTCTCTTTTTTCGTTCTTCTTATATTCTACTTTTTCCTTTCCTTTTTGTAATTCTTTCTTTTTCTTACTCTCCCTCTCTCTCTCTCTGTTTAATCTTTTTTTTCTTTTTCACAAACTTTTCTTTTTTTTTTTGTTTCCTAATCTTTTCATATTCTTTGTGTCTTTTTTTGCTGTTCTTTTATTTTCATTTTTTTATTTTAATTTATTGTTATTTTCCATTTTGCTTATGTTTTTTTTTCCGATTCGATTTCCTTTTTTTTTGGTGTCATTTCTTTTTTTCTCTTTCCTATTGTCAAATAATTTCTTGTTTCTTATTCCTTCTTGTCTCTTATATTGTTCTTTTTCTCTCTTCTTTCTTGTAACTTTAAAAAAAAAAGTTATCATAATATTTCCGTGTTTTTTTTATTTTTCTTTCTAATTTTTTATTTAGTTTTCTTTTTTTTTAAATTCTTTTTTTTTATTTTCGTAAACTTTTTTCTTATTTTTATGTTTTCTTAATATATATTTATTTTTCATTTTTGTTTCTTATTTGTTGTATGTCGTGCTTGTCTTGTAAATTTGTTTTTCACCTGGTAAGGAGTAAGTAAAAGCAAAGAAAGCCTTATTAATAGATTTGAGATTGTTATACACACCTCCATTCCCTTCCAGTCTGGTCATCTACGTGGCCTATACTAAGATGAAAGCTAAAGGTAGACCCATAACAGGTACTGATGTCAGGGATGACATGTTGAAAACAGGAAGTGACGTGGCTTTTCCAATATGGCCGCAGTCTTTCTACAGGGAGATGTCAACAGTTTGATTTCCGTACTTATGTCAAGAAATGTCAGCTAAATGTGTGGTCTGGTCTAGTGTTTGAACGAGCTTTGTGATACTTAATTTGCGATTCTGGCTAGTACCAGTTTCATCCATCCTATTCAGACTTGTCGTGATTGTTACAATATTCCTTCTTCTTCTTCTTCTTCTTCTTCTTCTTCTTCTTCTTCTTCTTCTTCTTCTTCTTCTTCTTCTTCTTCTTTGTCTTCTTCTTCTTCTTCTTCTTCTTCTTCTTCTTCTTCTTCTTCTTCTTCTTCTTCTTTGTATTCTTCTTCTTCTGCTTCTTCTTCTTCTTCGTCCTTCTTCTTCTTCTTCTTCTTCTTCTTTGTCTTCTTCTTCTTCTTCTTCTTCTTCTTCTTCTTCTTCTTCTTCTTCTTTGTATTCTTCTTCTTCTGCTTCTTCTTCTTCTTCTTCTTCTTCTTCTTCTTTTTCTTCTTCTTCTTCTTTGCATTCTTCTTCTTCTGCTTCTTCTTCTTCTTCTTCTTCTTCTTCTTCTTCTTCTTCTTCTTCTTTGTATTCTTCTTCTTTGTATTCTTCTTCTTCTTCTTCGCCTTCTTCTTCTTCTTCTTCTTCTTCTTCTTCTTCTTCTTCTTCTTCTTCTTCTTCTTCTTCAAGCAGATCAGGCAAAGCCTAAAAGCAGGCTTTGAATAACATGCATTGAACAAAATAGATTAGACAGTACTATAAATTGTATTACAATTTGAAAAAGATAATCATCTGAAAAACACATGATGATGATGATGATGTAAGAAATATTGCATTGACCTATTCGCATCTTCTTCTTCTTCTACATCTTCTTAATCTTTTTCTTCTTCGATCAACTGATGTTAAGCTTCTAGCCCGGTGAGGTTCACCTTTCAAGTCTTTCCTGCCCCCCCCCCCCACCCCCCCCCCCCCCCCCACAGCATTTCAAGCATGGTCGCTTCCCCATGTCAGAATGTCACTCTTTGATCTTCACGCTTATGATACAAGAGACTCTGGATACAGGGCACGAGAAAGTCTACGCGGTACATAGATATATGACATAAGAACGTGCCTTCAACGACACGAACTTACAACGACTAAAGTACCAGACTTTGCCGAATAACGCCAACTGAAGTGAATATCTCACTTCTCTAACTGTGGCAAGTGAAAGACAACTTTATTGAACTGAAGAAAGAAAAGGCTCTTAGTATCTGTAGTGTATTTGTATTAGCGTTTGTAGACCGTGAACTGGAACTGAGCTTAGAGATGCATACATTAAACGTACGTGAAGTGCAGTGTACATTTTTTTTTTTTTGGGTGTCCAGTTCTGACTTACTTCCCCTGTCCTGGCACCACGACTTACTTCCCCTGTCCCGGCACCACGACTTACTTCCCCTGTCCCGGCACCACGACTTTCTTTTCCTGTCCCGGCACCACGACTTTCTTTTCCTGCATGATCGACAGGGAAATTGAGAAGTTCAATTCCTTTACATATTTAAGGTCCTGTTTAATATAATGAATTAAGATCTAATCAAAACAATAAGATAAGATGGATGCGTCGTCATGTCACGACTGAATGTGATCTGGAAACTCAACATCAGCGCTGCAGTCTACTTCCATCTTCATTCTACTCCCATCTCCATGTTACTTCCATCTCCATTCTACTTCCATCTCTTTTCTACTTCCATCTCCATTCTACTTCCATCTCCATTCTACTTCCATCTCCATTCTACATCCATCTCCATTCTACTTCCATCTCCATTCTACTTCCATCTCCATTCTACTTCCATCTCCATTCTACTTCCATCTCCATTCTACTTCCATCTCCATTCTACTTCCATCTCCATTCTACTTCCATCTCTTTTCTACTTCCATCTCCATTCTACTTCCATCTCCATTCTACTTCCATCTCCATTCTACATCCATCTCCATTCTACTTCCATCTCCATTCTACTTCCATCTCCATTCTACTTCCATCTCCATTCTACTTCCATCTCCATTCTACTTCCATCTCCATTCTACTTCCATCTCCATTCTACTTCCATCTCCATTCTACTTCCATCTCCATTCTACTTCCATCTCCATTCTACTTCCATCTCCATTCTACTTCCATCTCCATTCTACTTCCATCTCCATTCTACTTCCATCTCCATTCTACTTCCATCTCCATTCTACTTCCTTCCAATCTCCATTCTACTTCCATCTCAATTCTTGTACTGAAGATCGATGTCCTGTATTCCTTGCACTGGTTAACGACGACCTGCCCTACTCTAGCTGACTGAGAAGCGCCAACTAGATATCTCACTGCTTATCACCGATCCATCGTTATGTATGATGGTACCACTCATTCATTCACAGGCGTCTCAGTCTTTGCAGACCATGCGCGTGGCACTCTGTGAGTAGCCTCTCAGAGCACAAGCCTGGGCGCTGAATATGGAGACCCTGGGCTGCCCAAACTGCAGGATCTCTCTCCCGACCTCGCTGGCATAATCCAAAGCATGGCAGTTTGGTACCAGCTCAGCTGCAGGGGCTGCCGAAATAAGTTCGCAATTTTGAAATCATCCGCCTTAGGTGTCACCACTCCTGATTTTCTGTCTGGGTCTACTCCCGTAGCCCTAACCTCTCCCAGGGTTTCCACATGGCAGTAGAATCGTTTTCCGCAGATGCTAGTTACTCGAGATATCCGATGATACTCTCATCGTCCCAAGACTATCCAGCACTCTCTGGGACTTGGGCACCACTATCCTGCATGCAATTATTGATCATCTTGTTAACCTCTAGCTCTCTTCTCCCACTGTACCACTTTCTGCATTCCCTGCCTAGGGATATTATAGTTATGTGGTAATATGTTATCCTATCACCATCATGGGCCCACTCTTCTCCCACTGCACCACTTTCTGCATTCCCTGCCTAGGGCTATTATAGTTATGTGGTAATATGTTATCCTATCACCATCATGGGCCCACTCTTCTCCCACTGCACCACTTTCTGCATTCCCTGCCTAGGGCTATTATAGTTATGTGGTAATATGTTATCCTATCACCATCATGGGCCCACTCTTCTCCCACTGCACCACTTTCTGCATTCCCTGCCTAGGGCTATTATAGTTATGTGGTAATATGTTATCCTATCACCATCATGGGCCCACTCTTCTCCCACTGCACCACTTTCTGCATTCCCTGCCTAGGGCTATTATAGTTATGTGGTAATATGTTATCCTATCACCATCATGGGCCCACTCTTCTCCCACTGCACCACTTTCTGCATTCCCTGCCTAGGGCTATTATAGTTATGTGGTAATATGTTATCCTATCACCATCATGGGCCCACTCTTCTCCCACTGCACCATTTTCTGCATTCCCTGCCTAGGGCTATTATAGTTATGTGGTAATATGTCATCCTATCACCACCGTGGGCCCACTCTTCTCCCTTGACTATCGTCTCAACTGTGGTCACTTGTCTAATTGCTCTCTCTCTCTCTCTCTCTCTCTCTCTGTCAATGCCATCCAAGACACTCCGCTCTTGATTCTTGACTTATGTCTGAGGTATTATTGTGCAGTTGGTGCCACGCACTTGTAGATTTTACCATTTATTTCTGGATGCCATAGACAGAAGTCCCAGCATGTACCATATCATTTAGATCGATGGCTTTCTAGAGCACAAATTTGCAACCATTTTCGAGTCTCGACTCTACTTTATAGAAGGAAAGTCACTAACGACCCGGATACATTAAGCAATAAGCTTTTCAATAGCGTAAATGAAAATATATCGAAAACAGATTCCTCAGAATAATATAATTCAATATCATTCTAACTTACAACATATTTATGTATTACGCAATCTAACATCTGATTGGTGCCAGAAACATTTAGTTTATTATAGTTTGCGGAATTGGGTTACGTAAATAAGTTTATGTGCAGGACGCGATGAAGGGATGATTTTGTTTCCCTAAAACTGCTGATCTAAACCCTCCCCCCTATCTCTGTTGATTCGTGGGTCGATCCAGTATATCCACTGGGAATACGAAATATAAAACCACTCATATTTTAAGGGTTATATTATATTGGATATAAGATTGAGAGTCCACAATCAGAGTGACCCGAGTCTCCCCACAAAAGATGCATGGTCGACCTCACGCTTCATAGCCAACACACAAAATGTTTTCATCACTCGGCCACATGGCAATAGTCCCTGCTGGAGGATGCAGTTATTTATGCAGACATGCTGAAACATTGCTTGGGGCAGTTACTGCTAAGAACGGACGCTCGATGGAGCACAGCGACATTAATATGGTACCCCAGAGACAAGAAACGACATCGGGAACGACAACTAACCGGCTGGTCTGACTCTCTTGCATCCCGCAACAACATTTACGATGCCATAGGTGAGCGACTCATTGTCCACTGGTCCGCCGTGGCCTAAGACAGAGACCATTCGATGAGAAGTCGGGACCAGCAACGGTAGAACCGCCGCTGAAGAACGGGTCGTCAAGTAATTCAGTAATCCAATATGTTTGATATTTAGATATTATATTATTCAAGCTCTGGAGACAGTTGGAGGGGGCATAGGGACTGCTGACGTTCGTAGAGGTCTTGTAGGTGCAGAGAAAAGAGATATAATACAGAGATCAGGGAACACCCTGGCAAGTCAACCACCTCAGAATGGTTGTTCGATCTTTGGCAGGGACTGTAACTCGCGGATCGGCCTTTGCAGCCATAGAAGACAGTGTCGAACTGGACAAAACTCACAGGGCGCCACGCGCATGGTCTACAGGAGACAGATCTGGACAAAACGCACAGGGCGCCACGCGCATGGTCTACAGGAGACAGATCTGGACAAAAGGCACAGGGCGCTACGCGCATGGTCTACAGAGACAGAGACAGATCTGGACAAAAGGCACAGGGCACCACGCGCATGGTCTACAGGAGACAGATCTGGACAAAAGGCACAGGGCGCCACGCACATGGTCTACAGAGACAGAGACAGATCTGGACAAAACTCGCAGGGTGCCGCGCGCATGGTCTACAGAGACACAGACAGATCTGGACAAAAGGCACAGGGCGCCACGCACATGGTCTACAGAGATAGAGACAGATCTGGACAAAACTCGCAGGGTGCCGCGCGCATGGTCTACAGAGACAGATCTGGACAAAACTCGCAGGGTGCCGCGCGCATGGTCTACAGAGACAGATCTGGACAAAACTCGCAGGGTGCCGCGCGCATGGTCTACAAAGACAGAGACGCCTATACTGAAGACAACTGATTAATAATGACAATTTCATATAAAAGCCATATTTGTTATTATATTACTGTTACAGCTGGCGATCCCACAGAGAACCCTTCGAAACCCCATTGAGGTTGCGATAAAATGCTTTGGAACCTGTGCACGAATGCATCCCAAAACTAGTCGCATCTCTTCATATTGGAATGCGTTTTAAAAGTTCGTTTTAAGTACATATTCGCATTTCGTTCATGCCCTAGAACCATTGCCTACCTCCTATATGTGAGACACGCCTGTACACGTTTAAATTACGTTTTCATGGTAATAAAAACCACAAAAAACAAAAAAAAATCTAATTTATCTGATACAATACACGCGACTCGTATTATCTATTAGCACTCCCCAACTATATCGAGCGATCCTAAACAGACAATATCGACTTCAAGTACTCCAATCCAAAATTGGATTTGCCACCAACACCATGAAACGTACGTTGCCATATAGACAGTGCTATAGGTCAATCGTCTGCAGGTACAACCGATCCGTATCGATTCCAACCACCTAACCAATCCTTCGTCCTTCGACCAAACCACACATGCCACTATTGTCCTCGAACAGAATCAAAAAAAGAACAACAAATGAGAGGTAACTAGATGAAACGCCGACCACTACCTGTGACTCAGGTAAAACGCATTTTCTGCAACAGTTCCCACGGCCATGGGACCTGAACTGTGGGAGGGGATAACTGCAGGTATATTTTTCTCTTTTATGCTTTCCTTCCAAATTTTCCTTCTGTCAACAACATACGAATCCTATCAGCGTAATATTTACTGAACAAACTGTCTGACTTGTCCGGGTGATCACCGCGAAAACCATCACCACAATCCAAGGAAGGCATTTAAATCACTCTTCCAAACTGGTCTTTAGTGCTGGCTCAATGTATGCATGTCTGTCCATTCTTCTTCCTCGTCTTCTTGTTCTTCTTCTTCTGTTCCTTCGTCTTTTCATCTTCCTCCTTTTCTTTGCTTTCTTGTTGTTGTTCTTCTTCCGTTACTTGTTCTTTTTCCTGTTTTTCTTTTCCTTTTTCTTCATCTTCTTCATATTTCTCCTTGATCACATCTTTCTTTTTTCCTTCTTCTTTTCCTTTATCCTTTTTCTTCTTCTCCATTAGATCCTTCTTCTTCCTTTTCTTCTTTTTCTTCTTCTTCTTCTTCTTCTTCTTCTTCTTCTCCTTTTTCTTGTTCTTTTTCTCCTTCTTCATCTTCTTATTCTTCTTTCCATCCTTTTCTTTCTTTTTCATCATAATCCTTCTGCTCTTTTCTCTTCTTCTTATTCTTCTTCTTCTTCTTTTTCCTCTTCTTCTTCTCCCCCTCCACATTCTTATTCTTCTTTTCTTCTTTACTTTTCTTCTTCGTCTTCTTCTTCCCCATATTCTTTTTCCTCTTTATTTCTTCTTCTGACTCTTCTACATGTCTTTTGTCTTTTTGATGTATGTGCTTAATCTCCTTCTTTGTTTTACGTCAACATCACTATCATCATCATCATCTTCTTAGTACGTGCTTGTTCTAGTTCTTCACCGTATGCCATTTCCTAAATTCTCTTCTTTATCATCATCATAATCTTCTCCGCTGTCAGTATCTTTTCAATATCTTTTATTTCGCGTTTTATATATTCCGTTCTTGTAGAGCATTCCTCTCGTTGTTCTGTTTCATTAGTTCTATTTTTGTTCTGATCTGCTTTTCTAACCCTCCTTGAAGTTAGTCCTCCATTTCTGTCCATGATTTGTTTGTTCATCTGCAGTTGGTTAATATTTTTCTACTTTTTCTGCTATCTGCACTACTATTTATTCTGTTACTACTACTACTGATGCTGCTACTACTACTACTATTACAATTTCAACTACTGTTATTATCACTACTACTGATATTACTACTACGATAACTACCACTACGGCTACTGCTACCACTAATATAGTAACACTACTATTATTACCACTACTGCTACTATTGCTACTACTATTACTACACTACTACCACTACCCCTACTTCTACTATTACCACTACCACTACTACTACTACTACTACTATTACCACTATCACTACTACTACTACTACTACTACCACTACCACTACTACTACTATTACCACTACCACTACTACTACTATTACCACTATCACTACTACTACTACTACTACTACCACTACCACTACTACTACTATTACCACTACTTCTACTTCTACTATTACCACTACCACTACTACTACTACTACTACTATTACCACTACTACTACCACTACTACTACTACTACTATTACCACTACCACTACTACTACTACTACTACTATTACCACTACTACTACCACTACTACTACTATTACCACTACCACTACTACTACTATTACCACTACCACTACTACTACTACTATTACCACTACCTCTACTTCTACTATTACCACTACCACTACTACTACTACTACTACTACTATTACCACTACCACTACCACTACTACTACTATTACCACTACCACTACTACTACTACTACTACTATTACCACTACCACTACTACTACTACTATTACCACTACCACTACTACTACTATTACCACTACCACTACTACTACTATTACCACTACCACTACTACTACTATTACAACTACCACTACCACTACTACTACTACTACCAGAACCACTACCACTACAACTACTATTACCACTACCACTACTACTACTATTACCACTACCACTACTACTACTATTACCACTACCACTACTATTACCACTACCACTACCACTACTACTACTATTACCACTACCACTACTATTACCACTACCACTACTACTACTATTACCACTACCACTACTACTACTATTACCACTACTACTACTATTACCACTACCACTACCATTACTACTAGTCGACCTGAGCTTTTACAAGGGGCTTATGCCCCTGTGCAGGTCCCAGCTCTGGCGTGAGCTGCATGTAGCCGGAAGGAGGGTTTCTTGGTTAGGGTTCTAGGACCAAGCTTATTACTCCTCTGCGTTGGTACAAGTAGTTAACCGATGTGAGAGTCAGTCTTAATAGACTCAACCACTAGAGAAAAGTAGACCCTCAGTTTGTTAGGCGCCAACTATGCTGCTCTAAACAGACCACCTAACCACGGACGGTGTTATGCCATGTCATACAGCTAGTCGCCTCTTACGACATGCTCTCTGTGTGACAGTGGTGCTATTCGTGTTCTAGTCATACACAAAGACCTTGGCAGACCACTCGTGTACGTATGTGCGAGGTAATTTTGTAGATGTGTTTTTTTCTCTTCCTGGAATCGTCTCATTTACTCCGGAATACTTTAGGTCTTAAAAAAACATTTATTCTTGCAACATAAACCGACCACCAAAATAGTACAAGCATATGTATTAAAATAAGGCGAGGCTGCGGCGGCATAGTGGATATATAATGTAAAAAAACAAAGTGAACAAAAATAATGGGTAAGGTCAGATACCGCACCGAGACGCAAACTCGAACGACGCCTACTTTACGACCAACAGGTCTTCACCAGGGACAATAAATAACAAGAATAAGGAACCAGCGAATCAAAGAAGGGATTACTACAAAAATTGATGGATGACAATATATAGGACTGAAAAAAAAGTTTACTTAACTGACAGAAAGATCATTTCCATCAGGACGGGAGCAGAAACCCCAAATGACGGACAAAAGCGGCCCCCCTGGCCCTGTCTACAAAGGAGTGATCTTTTTCTCAATTAAGTAAACCATTTTTAATGTAGGAATGTCTCATCTAAAGCAGAAGTGGATATATTGAGGTCGGATTTAGATAAAATTCGAGACTGGTCTGTAAGCTGGCAAATGGAGTTTAATGTAGATAAATGTACAGCCATGCACATGGATAGATCCAATATGGAACATAATTACAGAATGGCGAGAACAATATTAGAATGATAGATAAAGACCTAGGGGTTATAATAGATCATACAGGTAAGGTGAGTGAGCAAGTTCAGGTAGCAGTGAAAAAGGCAAATCCAATGTTAGGTATGCTACAAATAAATATTAATCATAGGAGCAAGGAAGTGATCGTCAAACTGTATAAAGCTTTAGTTAGACCTAGATTGGAGTACTGTGTACAGGTGTGGAGTCCTTATCATAGAGGGGATATAAACATGCTAGAAAGAATACAAAAAAGAGCGACAAAGATGATAGTGGGATTCCAGAATTACAGTTATGAGGAAAGACTCAGAAAAACCGGCCTACAGTGTCTAGAAAAGAGATGAATTCGTAGTGACTTAATACAGGCTTATAAGATGATCAGAGGAATTTATAAATTGGATTATAACAAGTTTTTTAAAAATACAGCCACTCACAATAACAAGAGGGCTTAGCTACAGATTAACTAAAGAGCGGTCCAGATTAGATATTAGGAAATATTTTTTTAGTCTGAGAGTGGGGAATTCTTGGAATGCATTGCCACAGGAGGTAGTGGAGGCAGGAGCCATTAATGCATTTAAGAATAAATTGGATGCGCATAGCTTTTAGAGCAAGGTGATGTAAGTGAAACTGGTTGTATACAGACTCTGTAGAGTCTTCTAAACCAGTATAAAGAAGTTAAGTTAAGTATACAGACTCTGTAGAGTCTTCTAAACCAGTATAAAGACATTAAGTTAAGTATACAGACTCTGTAGTCTTCTAAACCAGTATAAAGACGTTAAGTTAAGTATACAGACTCTGTAGAGTCTTCTAAACCAGTATAAAGACGTTAAGTTAAGTATACAGACTCTGTAGAGTCTTCTAAACCAGTATAAAGACGTTAAGTTAAGTATACAGACTCTGTAGAGTCTTCTAAACCAGTATAAAGACGTTAAGTTAAGTATACAGACTCTGTAGAGTCTTCTAAACCAGTATAAAAACGTTAAGTTAAGTATACAGACTCTGTAGAGTCTTCTAAACCAGTATAAAGACGTTAAGTTAAGTATACAGACTCTGTAGAGTCTTCTAAACCAGTATAAAGACGTTAAGTTAAAGTCCACTGCATTTCCATTCATGTTGTGCGCTTGGGTGTTTGGGCATGACAAGAACAAGAATAGCACCACTGCCACACAGAGATCATGTCGAAAGAGTCGACTAACTCTGTGACAATGGCATTACACCGACCATGGTTAGGTGGTCTGTAAAGAGCAGCATAGATGGCGCCTAACAGGCTGCAGGTATAATTTGCTCTAGTGTTATTAAGATGGACTCGCACATCAGTTAGCCACCCTCAGCCGCACTTATCTCAACGCAGCGGTTTAAAAATCTGCTCGAACCTAGCCCGCAAAGCAGCAAATCTTCCTCCTGGCTACATCAGAAATGAGACATGCACAGGGACATCCGCTCCTGTAGTAGGGAAGGAAGACCGTCCCAGGTTAGGACCGAAGAGGTTTCACCCTGGGGGCAACTCTTCACTCTCTCCTCTTCCCTCACTCTGTTTCATTTGACTCTGTCCAACAGTCACACTCTTGCACAAATTTCATACGCGCCCTCATGGTGAGGCTCTTCCATTGCACTTTGGTTGGGCTAGCTTCTGAGGGCGCACAAACCTAGCATAGGTACATACAGACGCATACATTCACCCAAGCACTGGTTTATGCGTCCTGATATCGCCCAATTGACTACGGTCTGGAGTGGAAAATGGCGCACCTCCGCCAGTAGAAACTAGTGAGGCAAACATCTAAGCAACAACAACAACTCCTGTAGTAGTACAACTCGACTACGACTAAGATTACTCAAGCAACCTCATAATCCAAATTACATGACTTTAAAAGCGACTTCTGCGACAACACATACATTGTCTGAGCACATACTTCCTGTAAGCCTTTAACTACAGTTGTAGCACAGTGCTTCTGAAAGAGCGCAACGGAGAAACATAAAAGTAATAAAAAGAACATCCTTTTGATTAAGTGCATCCTGGCTTACCAGACACCTCACAAAGAACGCTTTGTACGGATGCATACTTATGAAATGCTAGCAGTACACGAAACGACTTTCTAATGTAACTTATACCCTTGTACTCCTGCAGTGGAACACATGTAGAGATGGTGTTTACCTTTGATTGCATAATGTTTGTACTGTACACCCTCGGAAACACGTGGTTATATCAAACACTGAGATGGAATTACACATTTTTAAAAGTTGGGGTCTATGGTTTGGCTTTGTTCGTCTCAATATCCCACAAATGAAAGCCATGAAAAGGTATGTGCAAGTAGCAGAATGTAGTCCAGAGAACGAAATGCGTTGTGTCGTAGTTTATAGAAGGACTGCGATATTTGCATCTTTCGGTCTGACACATCCGACTTCAGCAGGCTTTTTTGGGTACCAGGTTAGTCTTCCCTGTTCCTCCCCTTCTCCTTAGCCAGTCTGTTCTGCTGTAGCCTGGTATCCAGGATCACTGCGTGGAGGTGTAGAAGTCTTGGCAGCTCTGGGTCGCAGACCCTTACGCTGGCAGTCAGATATGGGCCGCTGACATCTGCACCGCATGCGCTGCTGAGGGCTTTGATCCAGTTTTTTATAAATTATGTTGGGGTTCACGGTGGTCGGGAGGTAAGGCACTCGCCTTTTAAAGAGATTTATGGAAATGGTTGTCGGTCGAATCCCGCAAGTTTCAAACGACTCCTGGTCTCAGGGGAGGAGTAGAGGGATTGTAGAGTTAGTTACCTCCAGTCGTCTTTACTTATGTCTTGCCACTGGTGCAAGGTAGCTCGGGACCAGAGAATGAGGTTGATGACCAGCGCATTTCCTTCCTCACAATAATTCAAATACAGCGCAAGTTATATCACCAAGACAACCCCGTCTGATGATGTTGCATCCTCGCATGCGATGGACAACTAGCTTGACATGTCAGGTTGTGTCTTCACGTTTGGTAATGTTGTCTTGTGTTTCCGTTGTGTTGTGTAATGTTGTATTGTGTTTCCGTTGTGTTGTGTAATGTTGTATTGTGTTTCAGATGTGCTGTGTAATGTTGTCTTGCGTTTCCGTTGTGGTGTGTAATGTTGTGTAATATTGTCTTGTGTTTCCGGTCTGTTGTGTAATGTTGTCTTGTGTTTCCGTTGTGTTGTGTAATATTGTGTAATGTTGTCTTGTGTTTCAGTTGTATTGTGTAATATTGTGTAATGTTGTCTTGTGTTTCCGTTGTGTTGTGTAATGTTGTCTTGTTTTTCCGTTGTGTTGTGTAATGTTGTCTTGTGCTTCCATTGTGTTGTGTAATGTTGTGTAATGTTGTCTTGTTTTTCCGTTGTGTTGTGTAATGTTGTCTTGTGCTTCCATTGTGTTGTGTAATGTTGTGTAATGTTGTCTTGTGTTTCAGTTGTGTTGTGTAATGTTGTCTTGTTTTTCCGTTGTGTTGTGTAATGTTGTCTTGTGCTTCCATTGTGTTGTGTAATGTTGTGTAATGTTGTCTTGTTTTTCCGTTGTGTTGTGTAATGTGATGTTGCGTTATGTTTTGTTGTGTTGAAGTTGTATTGTGGTATGTCAATGTTATGTTATATTTACCTTGTGTTGTGTAATGTGATGTTGCGTTATGTTTTGTTGTGTTGAAGTTGTATTGTGGTATGTCAATGTTATGTTATATTTACCTTGTGTTGTGTAATGTGATGTTGCGTTATGTTTTGTTGTGTTGAAGTTGTATTGTCGTATGTCAATGTTATGTTATATTTACTTTGTGTTGTGTAATGTGATGTTGTGTAATGTGATGTTGTGTAATGTCCTGTTATGCTGCAATATGTTGTGTGACGTTATATTATGGCATTTTAGGATGTGATACGTCATGTTATGGAATGTTAGTTAATGTTACGTTATGTTACACTATTCTACTAACCTTTCTCTAAACTACGAGGAGGATTCTAATAAAACCTTAAAAGTGAGACAGAAATGAGAAAAACTATACCTCTGTTTTATAACTTATAAATATGGTTGTTAAGGATGTCAAGAGTGTCCCGCACGTGCCGTCGCAGTGCAGACAAACATCATGACGTCATAATTGCATTTAAAAGATGGCCGCCCCACTATTGACA
>JAVGWX010000024.1:29592628-29600128 GCA_036924085.1 Ariolimax columbianus
CGTGTCTGCAGGGGTTGAACTTCAAGACTGCTACGTATTGTCTGGTTAAGGATCTTGTCCCTTTTCGTCACCTGAACCGCCTTTCTTAGGTACCTCATTTCTGAAGTTTGTAATTGCCTTTCTTGGGCTGTAGTCATTGCCCATGACTCCCATCCATATGTCAGGACAGGCACATAGGCCGAGCAGTATACATCCATCTTTGTTTTCCTGCTTATTTCTCTTCTGCTGATGAAACCTCTGTTTATTGCATGGAACAGTGTACCTGCTGCTGCCCTTCGTGCAGTTAACTCCTCTTTGATTCCTCCCCTGCTGTCTATTACCACTCCTAAATATTTAAAGTTGCTATCTTTGTCTTCAATGTATTAATTTTCATTCCACACTCTTAGGCTTTGCTGTTAATTTCCTCAATCAGCGTTCGTAATGTTACCACTGATCCTTCCATTTAGCCTGGTCATCGGTAAGTATGATTACATTAACTTTCATGCATTGGACTAGCACCATTTGTTTAGAACTCCTGTCCATCAGTATCACATAAGATATTTAAGTGGAATGAAGAATTTAGCGAAGTGAAAATAAAAGTATACATAATTGAATTTGTTCTATTGTGTCAGGGGAGTTGTTAATCTTTTACAGAACGTACCTTATTTGTTCTGTTATGTCAGGGGAGTTGTTAAACTTTTACAGAACGTAGCTTATTTGTTCTGTTATGTCAGGGGAGTTGTTAAACTTTTACAGAACGTAGCTTATTTGTTCTGTTATGTCAGGGGAGTTGTTAAACTTTTACAGAACGTAGCTTATTTGTTCTGTTATGTCAGGGGAGTTGTTAAACTTTTACAGAACGTAGCTTATTTGTTCTGTTATGTCAGGGGAGTTGTTAAACTTTTACAGAACGTAGCTTATTTGTTCTGTTATGTCAGGGGAGTTGTTAAACTTTTACAGAACGTAGCTAATTTGTTCTGTTATGTCAGGGGAGTTGTTAAACTTTTACAGAACGTAGCTAATATGTTCTGTTCATTGAACTTAAATCAAAAACATTGGAAGAGATTGGACGAATCTATGTCACTCATCGCTCTAGGAAAATCAGCACTGATATAGTCGTATAAAGCAGACGCGGTCCTTGCAGGGGTTACGCGCGTATTTTGGAGTTTTGTTTGGACGGCTAGAGACTTTTGACTATATTCTGTTATCAAATTAAAGTCAACCAAATTTACCTTTCGAACTTATGAACCGGAAAACGCATGAGCGTACCGGACCGCAAGAACACCATAAAGTAGTGGTCAGTGTGAACCGGATAACGCATGAGCGTACCACACCAAAAGAACACCATAAAGTAGTGGTCAGTGTGAACCGGATAACGCATGAGCGTACCACACCAAAAGAACATATTAAAGTAGTGGTCAGTGTGAACCGGAGAACGGATGAGCGTACCACACCGCAAGAACATCCTAAAGTAGTGGTCAGTGTGAACCGGAGAACGCATGAGCGTACCACACCGCAAGAACATCATAAAGTAGTGGTCAGTGTGAACCGGAGAACGCATGAGCGTACCGCACCATAAGAACATCATAAAGTAGTGGTCAGTTTGCTTTCTTCCATACCTCAGTGGCATTATTGTCAGACGGACATTCGAATTGAGTGTCCATTTATACCTCTGTTTTAAATTACTTTTATTGGTTCGTTGCAAACACAACTTCATATACATTCTTTAGACTGCATTTACATTTTCACTGTCATTTTAGAACATGTAGGAACAGAGAGGATAGATCGATAGATAGATAGATAGATAGATAGATAGATAGATAGATAGATAGATAGATAGATAGATAGATAGATAGATAGATAGATAGATAGATAGATAGATAGATAGATAGATAGATAGATAGATGGATGGATGGATGGATGGATGGATGGATGGATGGATGGATGGATGGATGGATGGATGGATGGATGGACGGACGGAGGGACGGACGTACGGACGGACGGACGGACGGACGGACAGACAGACAGACAGACAGACAGACAGACAGACAGACAGACAGACAGACAGACAGACAGACAGACAGACAGACAGACAGACAGACAGACAGACAGACAGACAGACAGACAGACAGACAGACAGACAGACAGACAGACAGACAGACAGACAGACAGACAGACAGACAGACAGACAGACAGACAGACAGACAGACAGACAGACAGACAGACAGACAGACAGACAGACAGACAGACAGACAGACAGACAGACAGACAGACAGACAGACAGACAGACAGACAGACAGACAGACAGACAGACAGACAGACAGACAGACAGACAGACAGACAGACAGACAGACAGACAGACAGACAGACAGACAGACAGACAGACAGACAGACAGACAGACAGACAGACAGACAGACAGACAGACAGACAGACAGACAGACAGACAGACAGACAGACAGACAGACAGACAGACAGACAGACAGACAGACAGACAGACAGACAGACAGACAGATATAGATGGGTGGATCTGTTGATTGGCTTAGCTTGGCTCGGCTTCGCTCGTTCTCAATCTCCCGCTACCAAACCCTAAAAGGACTTAAGTAGCAGAACGTAGTCCAGAGAACGGAATGCGTTGTGTCGTAGTTTACAGCTTGACTGCGATATTTGCACCTTTTGGTCCAACACATCCGACTTAAGCAAGCATTTTTTTAGTACTGGGTTAGCATTCCCTCT
The DNA here is from genome assembly GCA_036924085.1 of Ariolimax columbianus. Taxonomy (NCBI): domain Eukaryota; kingdom Metazoa; phylum Mollusca; class Gastropoda; order Stylommatophora; family Arionidae; genus Ariolimax; species Ariolimax columbianus. The sequence continues at coordinate 29,595,342 of JAVGWX010000024.1, forward strand.
TCGATCCCTTCTCCTTAGCCAGTCTGCTCTGTTGCAGTCTGTTATTCAGGATCACCGCGTGGAGATGTAGAAGGGTCTTGGCAGCTTTGGTTCGCTGGCCCTGATGCTAGCAGTCAGCTATGGGTCGCTGACCACTGCAGCTCATGCGTCTTATCCCGATCTGTGGATTGATAAAATAAGATAACAGAAGATATATAAGATAGATTAATACATAGCTAAATATATGAGTGGCTACATGCAGATATATAGTAGAAGCGAGGGAAATAAAAAAAGATAAAGACGTAGAGATAGAGATATATATATATATAGAGAGAGGGGGGGGGGGGGGGTAAGGAGTTAAAATAAGAGACACAGTAAAGGAAATCTGTTTTGACAAGTTTTATTGGTATCGTCATAGCCAGCTTGACCATTTCACCGATCATGTGCCCGCCATATTGGTATTATGTCGGACTTGATAGAATGCTGACCTAAATTCTATGTCCGGTTTTTACTTTTGAATGAAATCCTCCAGAAATCACTAATATTTTACAAAATATATCTGAATTATCATTCTTCTTAGTTATTAGGATGTTTTATATGTATGAATTATTGTTATAATTACAGTTTGTTGTTGTTGTTTTGCGAATGGTCATAATGAGTAATATTACTCTGTTGTGCCCCCTGAAAAGGACGTTAAGTGGCGGTTGCTGTAAGTTTCCTCACATCTCGAGCGTGCTGATGAAGGTGGACCTGGGTCCTCCATGCGGTTGTGCTTTGCTTGGCTTCATCTGCGTGTCGCTCACTACTACGGGGATCACGTCGAACCCTCACCTCGTAAGCAAGGCTGCCATGAAAACAGCCCATTACCAGGGAGGACTACGAGGAAGCCGAGCTCGGGCCTTAGTCATTATATTTTGCCTGACCCTGACTAACATGTCTGATCAGTATGTTTTGCCTGACCCTGACTAACATGTCTGATCAGTATATTTTGCCCGAACCTGACTAACATATCTGATCAGTAGATTTCACCTGACCCTGACTAACATGTCTGATCAGTATGTTTTGCCTGACCCTGACTAACATGTCTGATCAGTATATTTCGCCTGACCAGACGATAGTTTTTCTCCCCATTAAAGTCAGTAGACATGACTCGTCAATGTATATACCTTTCATCATAATCAATATCCTTCGCTTCTTTCTGGGCATAGGCCATTGACAACCCTCCTCCAACAAGTTCGATCTTGACCTGCTCGTTCAGCATCCAGAGTGGAAGCCACAGCAGTTTTTCACACCTTCCTTTTCAGGTGTTTCTTTGTTTCTTCTCTTCCTCTTCCCCAGTGGATTCCATGACAGGGTCTGTCTAGCCACCATCGATGGTGCTATCCGTCGCATGTGTCCTATCTAACCTCATTTCCTACATTTGATATGTTACTCCTCTGGTCGTTGTTGCCTCCTTTCCCATAGGTCCTCATCCCTCACCATGTCCTGCCAGCATACACCAATTATCCTCCCTAGACATCTATCAACGAAGGACTGGAGTTTCCTCTGTATTTCCTTTGTCGTTCTCCAAGTTTCTGCTTCGTACAGGGGAACTGACTTGACATTGGGTTCGATCCCCATCACAGCACCGACCGTTACCCCGGGGATGCAAACCCTTAGAAAATGCAGGAGGAAGCAGACCCTTACATAAAATGCATGCTGAAGTCGGATGCACTGGGTGACAGGCGCAAAATAAAAACCACAGTGCAACGCACACCGCCTTGGAGATTAGAGAAAATAAGGCGAACGAAAAAAAAAAAAAAAAAAAAAAAAAAAAAAAAATTATTGGGACTAAATGATTTTTACTTGGACCAGAGCCGTCCACCAGGGTCTTTGTGTAGGACAAGGAGAAAAATAGCACCATTGCTCCACAGAGAGCATGTCGTAAGAGGCGACTAACTGTGTGACATGGCATAACACTGACCATGGTCATGTGGTTTGTTAAGAGCAGTTTAGTAAAGTAAAGTAAAGTAAAGTAAAGTAAAGTAACCCATAGCATTACTGCCGTAGGTGTGTGAGGTGTTAGCGATCTCACATTTGAAAGGCTCGGTTATATGAGGGCGGTAGCCATCTCCTCTCCCTCGCCGCTTTTACTTCTCGAACTGAACCGGTACCCATTTAAGGCCCGGGAGCCGTTGCGGTCTGAAAACCATTTCCGCCTCAACTGGGGAATGAACCCAGGACCACTCAGATGCGAAGCCAGGGCGCTAACCACTAACAAGCTGCGGATCTACCTTCCTGTAGTGTTTGAGTATATTAAGATAGGCTCGTACTTCGGATAAGCATCGCCCCTCACCTTCCCAAGAAACTGGTTGTATACAGACTATATTCAGTCTTCTAAACCATTATAAAGACGTTAAGTAAAGCTAAGACAGATCAGGCATTAAAAAATGACCAATTCACTTACACCTGATGAAGATCATTTATTCGTAACCTTATCTGTTATGGCGCTGCATCTGCTATAAACTTAACTTTCTTATAAATTGTTCACCTTCAGCACTGCTGTAGCTTCCATTTCTTTGTAACTTGTTTCCATTCACAACCTTCTCTAATCCGTGTTAACGACATTATTTGACGGTCACAATCGCTCTACATCCATCTCACGCCAGACCTGGGACCTGCACAGCGTCATCCACGTCCGTTGACCCATTGGTGTTCCACCAATACACCTACGGCCCTGCTGTAACACAAAACACCTGTTATTACATTTCCTTTATGATTTCTGCAAATACTTTACAAATTACACACATGAAAAACACACAAACTCTGCCGCTTTTTGCAATAACTCTACCTTTGCAAAAAAGAAGGTTTTTTTTGTTGCCTGTTCGACCTAAGAGAAAGGAGCAAAGGTTCACCTAACATCAGATAGAAACGACGGAGATGTTAATTTATCAACAATGACATCACCATATTTTTTTTTTCTTTAAAACTTGAAGTGTAGATATTTTGATTGAACAGCCTCTTCTCCAATCATGTTAGCTAATTGGGCTTGTATGTTACGGCTGTTACAGCACGTGTGGCGTTTAAAATAGTGTTTTTGCTTCTGGGCTTTAAGATCAGATTACTCTTCATTTTAGGAGCAGTTAACGTGTTTGTTTTTTTAACTTTGAAGTAAACAGAAATATTTTTAGTGTAACACCCAGAATTCCCTGTGTTGCGTTAAATAAAACAATGCCAGTATCCTGGCAGTATTTGTTTGACAGACGGCAGGGTCTACAGGGAAATCGATACTAGGTGTCAGAATGCATCTCCTGTGACTTATCAGCTGTCCCCACTGCTTAGACACCCGAGCATTAGTTTGGCAACAAAGCAACAACTGATAAACAGTATATTTATTCCGACTGTGTGCTATCAGTGCCAATCATGGCCTCTGTCCAGAGAGGGTTAAAGCAGATATTCGACGTATGAAATTAAGTATTTGAGGAAGGCCATTGGTGTTACCGGGAAAAACAGCATGCGAAACGAAGACATTCGAAGTGTGGTCGGCACTATAGCTTGTGCAGAGCACATTTCTAGGCACAAAATACGTTGGTTCCGTTATTTACGCACTTCCCTTGTGCTGGAATGACTACCTTCCCCTTACTTACTTCCCTTGTGCTGGAATGACTACCTTCCCCTTACTTACTTCCCTTGTGCTGGAATGACTACGTTCCCCTTACTTACTTCCCATGTCCTGGAATGATTATCTTCCACTTACTTACTTCACCATGTGCTAGAATGACTACCTTCCCTTTACTTACTTCCCATGTGCTGGAATGACTACCTTCCCCTTACTTACTTCCCTTGTGCTGAAATGACTGCCTTCCCTTACTTACTTCCCCTGTGATGCAATGACTACCTTGCCTTTACTTACTTCCTATGTGCTGGAATGACTACCTTCCCCTTACGTATTTCCCATGTGCTGGAATGACTACCTTCCCCTTACTTACTTCCCATGTGCTGGAATGACTACCTTCCCCTTACTTACTTCCCTTGTGCTGGAATGACTGCCTTCCCCTTACTTACTTCCCATGTGCTGGAATGACTACCTTGCCTTTACTTACTTCCCATGTGCTGGGATGACTACCTTCCCCTTACTTACTTCCCCTGTGCTGGAATGACTACCTTCGCCTTAATTACTTACCATGTGCTGGAATGACTACCTTCCCCTTACTTACTTCCCATGTGCTGGAATGACTACCTTCCCCTTACTTACTTCACTATGTGCTAGAATGACTACCTTCCCTTTACTTACTTCCCATGTGCTGGAATGACTACCTTCCCCTTACTTACTTCCCCTTTTCTGGAATGACTACCTTCCCCTTACTTACTTCCCCTATGCTGGAATGACTACCTTCTCCTTACTTATTTCTCCTGTGCTGGAATGACTACCTTCCCCTTACTTACTTCCCTTATGCTGGAATGACTACCTTCTCCTTACTTACTTCTCCTGTGCTGGAATGACTACCTTCCCCTTACTTACTTCCCATGTGCTGGAATGACTACCTTCTCCTTACTTACTTCTCCTGTGCTGGAATGACTACCTTCCCCTTACTTACCTTCCGTGTCCAAGGCCAACGTCATACAGCATGCAGCCAGTATCCAGCGACATGGGTTGCTTTGTCATTTTCCTTCAGCATGTTACACCTATTGCACGTTTCCTGGAGGTTGGGGCAGGTCATCAGGTGGTCTGGGCCCTGTATTGCGCCACAGTCACATGTGTCTACATCTGTGTATTCCCATCGTTTCATATTCCTCTTGCCCCATGATACACCAGTTCGGAGTCTCTT
>JAVGWX010000024.1:29605128-29655128 GCA_036924085.1 Ariolimax columbianus
CTCCACCGAGTTTAAAACCCGCGCCCTCCAGCACCCGAGCCGAACAGAAATTATAGGATATATTTTAGCAGTGCTTTGCTAATGATCATAGTTTTGTTTTCCTAATGTCCAATCCATATTCTTGATTTCTTTGGTTGATCACCCTACTACTTTCGACAACTCTTGCTGACTTTCAGGCAACAATATCGACTCAAATATTCGATTACATTTCCTTTCAACAAATGCGTGTATTGACGACAGATTCGATCAGCCTTTATCTTGCTTTTTTGTCCCATACGAGCCCTTGAAATAATTAGGTCTGAGGTAATCTCTGTACACAATTGTGGTATGTTCACATCAAGGTGTACTAGTTCTGTTCAATACCTTCCAAACGTTTGAACTTGCGCGCCAATTTGATGTCATCGGAAGTTGCAATCAATGGCGATGCTTGGGAGGACTTTCCTAAGACACTGTTTCCGGTATTTGACTGCTGGGATTGTTTGTCGTCCGGTAGCTGATTGATTTTCGTCCGGTAGCTGATTTATTATCGTCCGGTATCTCATTATCTCTGGTAGCTGATTGATTTTTGTCCGGTAGCTGATTGATTTTCGTCCGGTAGCTGATTGGTCATCTCCTGTAACTGATTGTTGATCTCATGTCCCTGATAGCTTATCTCATGTCACTCATTGCGTATCTCCCGTAACGGATTGATTATCTCCTGTAACTGATAGCTTATCTCATGTCCCTGATAGCTTATCTCATGTAACTGATTGATTATCTCATATCACTGATAGCTTAACGCCTGTAACTGATTGATTATCTCATATCACTGATAGCTTAACGCTTGTAACTGATTGATTATCTCATGTCACTGATAGCTTAACGCCTGTAGTTGATTGATTATCTAATGTTACTGATGGTTTAACGCCTGTAACTGAATGATTATCTCACGTCACTGATAGCTTAACGCCTATAAGTGATTGATTATCTCATGTCACTGATAGCTTATCTTCCGTAACATAATATTTACCGCCCCGCTGTTGATTGTATATCGGCGGACAGATTACGTGTTATGATTCTAGACATGGGATTAAGATGCTGAGCAGCGCAAGAGCTGCAGTGGTGAGCGACCCATAGCTGACTGCTAGCGTCAGGGCCAGCGAACCAGAGCTGCCAAGACCCTTCTACACCTCCACGCGTTGATCCTGGATAATGTGCTGCAGCAGGGCAGACTGGCTAAGGAGAAGGGATCGAAGAGGGAATGCTAACCCAGTACTTACAAAATGCTTGATGAAGTCGGATGTGTTGGACCGAAAGGTGCAAATATCGCAGCCAAGCTGTAAACTACGACACAACGCATTCCGTTATCTGGATTACATCCTGCTATTTAAACCCTTTCATGGTTTGGTAGCGGGAGATTGAGAACGAACGAAGAAGAAGAAGAAGAAGAAGAAGATGAAGATTCTAGACATATCTGTATCTCACGAGCGACGAATCAACACAGTGTTCTGCTTCAGGTTCGGGAAGACGATCGCCGACACTTAAGAAATGTTCAAGCAATTGTCTGCGGGTCAGTGTATGAAGTAGGACGTGTTGCTATGAATGGTTTGCACGAGAAATGAATGGTCGACAGTGTACAGAATTTGACTCGGGTTCTCAACGGACACCGGTATCCAAAACTGAAATCAAGTTTGTAAAGACCAAAATCTAAGGCCATTGTGAAAATTGAGGGCAATTTTAGCTGGGATCTACGTACCATCCTCCATTATGCTTGCTAGGAGGGATCTACGCGCCATCCCCAATTTTGCTTGCTAGGACCAACCTTCCAGTAGCAGAACCACCGTTCGGTGCGATGTATTAATAGAGTAAAGGGGTATTTAGAAGAAGGCATAATTGACTTGGTTCCAGAAAACTTACTTATTTATTTAGTCGCTCCTCTTTTACCTTGAGGTGTAGAGTCTTCTACCTTACTTACTTAGTCGCTCCTCTTCTACCTTGATGTGTAGAGGTTTGACAGAGAGAACGCCACCCTGCTCTATCCGCCGTCTTTCTCCTGACCTCTTTCCAATCCGTCCCTCAGGGACTGTCGTCCCAACGTACGATAGGACGTCCTCGAGGTCTGCGTCAATGACTTTTTGTCTCCCATGATCGCCTTGGTATCCGATCGTCTTCCATTCCACAGACATGGCCAAACTACTGTAGTTTGGACTGTTCCACTCGTGTCTGCAGGAGTCTGGCTTCGACATTGTTGCTTATTGTCTGGTTACGGATCTTGTCCCTTTTCGTCACCTGAACCACCTTTCTTAGGTACCTCATTTCTGAAGTTTGTAGTTGCCTTTCTTGGGCTGTAGTCATTGCCCATGACTCACATCCATGTCAGGACAGGCACATAGGTCGAGCAGTATACATCCATCTTTGCTTTCCTGCTTATTTCTCTTCTACTGAGGAAACCTCTGTTTATTGCATGGAAAAGTCTACCTGCTGCTGCCCTTCGTGCAATTAACTCTTCTTTGATTCCTCCCCTGATGTCTAGTACCACTCCTAGATATTTAAAGTGGTTGACCTGCTCTAGACGTGTTAAATTGTTAACTCTCTCTCTCTCTCTCTCTCTCTCTCTCTCTCTCTCACACACACACACGCACACACACACACACACACACACACACACACAATCTGTGTTTTCTTTCAGCGTAAAAAAACTTCACCAAAGACAAAACTAAAAATGTTCCCATTTCGATCGTTCCTCCACCACGCTCTGTAGTTCTAGCATCTTCATTAGCTCAATGATTGAACGATACTTGAGGATTTCTCTGCAAAGAGTGTCTCTCGGCTGCCTAGCTTCCTTGTGCCGCGTGGTTTCCATATAATCGCCTGTAATGGATGTATATTGTCCATCAAAAGAAATTGTTAATACTATTAACATAATTTAATAAATAGTTGATGTGTTGCTTCGTTATCTGTTATTAAATTAAGCGTAGAACATTTACAAAAATTGTCTATCTTGAATACTCATGCAATTACTCACAAGTTGTCAGTTCCCTGAGGAGTATATGTTTTCATCATACACGATTCCTAATGGTTTCCTTAACCATTTGGTTATCCGCGATTTAGTTATCTGTGGTCTGGTTATGTGTGATCTGGTTATCCGATATTTGGTTATCCGCTATTTGGTTATCAGCGATTTGGTTATCAGCAATTTGGTGATCTGTGATCTGGTTATTTGTGATCTGGTTATTTGTGATTTGGTTATCAGCGATTTCGTTATCTGTGGTCTGGTTATGTGTGATCTGGTTATCCGCTATTTGGTTATCCGCCATTTGGTTATCAGCAATTTGGTTGTCAGCAATTTGGTGATCTGTGATCTGGTTATTTGGGATCTAGTTATTTGTGATTTGGTTATCAACGATTTGGTTATCAGCGATTTGGCGATCTGTGATCTGGTTATTTGTAATCTGGTTATTTGTGATTTGATTATCAGCGATTTGGTTATCAGCAATTTGGTTATCAGCAACTTGGTGATCTGTGATCTGGTTATTTGGGATCTAGTTATTTGTGATTTGGTTATCAGCGATTTGGTTATCAGCGATTTGGCGATCTGTGATCTGGTTATTTGTGATCTATTTATTTGTGATTTGGTTATCAACGATTTGGTTATCAGCGATTTGGCAATCTGTGATCTGGTTATTTGTAATCTGGTTATTTGTGATTTGGTTATCAGCGATTTGGTTATCTGTGATCTGGTTATCTGTTATTTGGTTATCATCGATTTGGTTATCTGTGATCTGGTTATCTGTTATTTGGTTATCATCTATTTGATTATCTGTGATCTGGTTATCATCGATTTGGTTATCTGTGATCTGGTTATCTGTGAAGTGGTTATCAGCAATTTGGTTATCTGTGAAGTGGTTATCAGCTATATGGTTTTTCGCGAGTTGCTATCTTTCCTACTTTGTCTATATTGCTACCATGTACAAAATGAAAGTAACATGCCCTTTGCAGAACGTCGCTTCCTACAACCGCCAACCTATTTGGCTGTTATGAGTTTCTCGGCAAGTAGGCTGCCATTCATTTCCAAACCCCGAGGAGCAAACGCACCGCACAATATTCCGTGTCTGCAAAATTTACACGCGCGAAACGAACCCGTTATGTTGGGATTTTGAAAAGGACGTTTTACCCCAAGACCACGTTACCTAACATATATGGAGACCACCAAGAAAACTAGAATTATATTGAACAGTAGACCTACTCAAGATGACAGGTCGAAACAGTGTTCATGGGAAGAAAGTGATATATTAATTGGGTTCTTGGCGTACAGGGCAGATCGCAGTGTCCCGGCAAATGTCAGCTTTGTCTTTTTAATGGATTTTGTTTCGGTCGAGAAAGTCCTCTTCGGCATGTCCTAGAGGACTCTCGCAGAGCTCCGTAGAGAATCCTCGGGGTAGCTCCAGAGACATTTCACATAACCCATGGAGATATCTCGGGGTACCTCCAGAGACATTTCACATAACCCATGGAGATATCTCGGGGTACCTCCAGAGACATTTCACATAACCCATGGAGATATCTCGGGGTACCTCCAGAGACATTTCACATAACCCATGGAGATATCTCGGGGTACCTCCAGAGACATTTCACATAACCCATAGAGATATCTCGGGGTACCTCCAGAGACATTTCACATAACCCATGGAGAAATCTCGGGGTACCTCCAGAGACATTTCACATAACCCATGGAGATATCTCGGGGTACCTCCAGAGACATTTCACATAACCCATAGACATATCTCGGGGTACCTCCAGAGACATTTCACATAACCCTTGGAGATATCTCGGGGTAGCTCCAGAGACATTTCACATAACCCATGGAGATATCTCGGGGTACCTCCAGAGACATTTCACATAACCCATAGAGATATCTCGGGGTACCTCCAGAGACATTTCACATAACCCATGGAGATATATCGGGGTACCTCCAGAGACATTTCATATAACCCATGGAAATATCTCGGGGTACCTCCACAGACATTTCACATAACCCATGGAGATATCTCGGGGTACCTCCAGAGACATTTCACATAACCCATGGAGATATCTCGGGGTACCTCCAGAGACATTTCACATAACCCATGAAGATATCTCGGGGTACCTCCAAAGACATTTCACATAACCCATGGAGATATCTCGGGGTACCTCCAGAGACATTTCACATAACCCATAGAGACAAATCGGGGTATCGCCAGAGATATTTCACAGAACCTATAAAGAGATCTAGGTGTGCACCGACAGACATTTCACAGAACCCATAGAGACATTTCCGGGTACCTCCAGAGACATTTCACAGAACCCATAGAGATATTTCACAGAACCCATAGAGACATTTCACAGAACCGATAGAGACATTTCACAGAAACGATAGAGACATTTCACAGAACCCATAGAGACATCTCAGAGTACATCCAGAGACATTTCACATAGCCCATAGAGACATTTCACAGAACCCATAGAGAGATCTCGGGGTATCTCCAGAGATATTTCACAGAACCTATAAAGAGATCTAGGAGTGCACCGAGAGACATTTCACAGAACCCATAGAGACATTTCAGGGTACTTCCAGAGACATTTCACAGAACCTAAAGAGACATCTCGTGGAACCCATAAAAACTTCTTGTGGAAACTGCAAAGACCTCTAGCAGAATCGTAGACCTCTTGCAGAATCCCTGGAGACCTTTCGTTGAGCTTTAGAGACCTTTACAAAGCCTCTAAGGACTACGCAGTAACCTAGGTATTTCCAGAACACAGATTTAGTTGTCGTGGAAGAGATTTGTGATAAGGTAATAATACTGGTCTTTCACTGCTGCTTACATTGGCTCTTGAAAAGCAGTAAATTTGGCGCCGTACTGGCTACGGGTCTACATTACTCTTGTGTTTTAGTTCATTATGGATGTTGCCAGGCCACGGATATGCCTTGAATTCACACTATTTGACGCCTTACACTTGTGTTCACGGAAACGTGTTGTTGTTTTTATTGGGACTGGTTAATTCCTTGGTTTTTTGTGTTTTCTCCCTTCGATTATTCTGGAATGGACATAGGCTACATTAATCAGTACTACGCTTACAACTGTGTCGTATTTTTACGGTCTAGTGCACACGGTTGGACCTTACGAGATTGGCTCCATTCACCCTAGCTGCAGACAGTGACGATGTTGTTTCTGTGAAATTTAGACATGGCTATAATGGTCTAGAACACGGGCTGGGAGAGATGCCCAACACATCACTCATACATTGAGTAATGTCCCTACGACCTGTTGCGGTTATGAGAAAAGCAAAACACACAGCAATAAATGTAATACCTCCCCCTCCACAGCTGCATTGCGGGATTTCCATTTATGAGAATGGCTTCGGGAGTAAACCCTGAGGAAAAATCATCATCCTGTGCCATCTCAAGTTGTCTCGACAAAATCTTGCCACTGCTCAAATGTAACTTGGGAACAGAGAGTGGGGTTGATAGAATGTGCAATTTCTATCTCACTTTAAATCAAAATCACCGCGCAAGCCACCCATTTCATCGGACACAGCAAGAGAGACGACTGTCCACATGGTTGAACAAAGAGAGTGATCTTCATCACATGTGATAGACGAACATCACAGTGGTTCTTCCTACATCCGTACTTCTGGCTGTAGTGCAATATGATGCTTCTCAATAAGCTCACCGAATTTGTGGAAACTTTGAAACAGCGAGTTGTTAATAAATAATGTTTTCTCGGGACCACGATCATACAACAAGTCTATATCTGCACTCGAGTAACATACGAGGGGTGTTCAAGTTAAACCGGGACTTTTTTGTAATGAACAAATTGTGCTTTTTCAAGTAGTCAAAATGTCAGTTATTTTTCGGTATAATCTTCTACAAAGTTTATGCACTTATCCCAGTGTTTAAGCAATGCTCGGAAAGCTTCAGCGTAGAAAGAGTCGTCAGTGTTTCTGACCCAATCTAGGCCAGCCTGTTTCACTTCGTTATCAGTGCTGAAAAACTGGCCTCACAGGATTTCATTTAGGGGTCCAAACAGGTTGAAATCGCTTGATCTGGGCTGAAGGTGCATGTGGCAATACTTCATAACGAGTTACTACAAATGGCACATAGTGCGGTGAGCGGTATGAGGCTGACCGTTGTCTTGCAGGAGCAGGAAAGAATGATGACTCACGGATGTACGGCCGTCTCTAAAACGTTTACACCATACAAATGTCTTACTGCGGCTGGGTGTATCATCAACTTATTGTGATTTCAGTCTTCTGAAAATTTGCGCAGGTGTCACCCCTTCTATCCCAAAAAACTTAATCACTACACGCTGTTCCATGCAAGCACTAACAGTGTTGTCCGCCATTTTTATTTACCTGTCAGGTAACTGGTCCAGGGCAAGTGGGCTACCTAGCAGTAATAGGACACAAGTGCTCCTAACTTATTATATTAGTTACAGCACGCTATTACGCATTCAGGTAAAACTAGAACAAAAAGTCCCGGTTTGGTGTGAACGCCATACATAACGAACAAGAAAATAGAGGTAAGTCTTCTTCATCGTACTCAGTCAGATATCAACCTTAATTTTTTTCGAAAAAAGCAGCCGTCATCATGAGGCTGTCGACACTGCCATAGAGATTGTCTAGAGTTGCCACTGGTGATGGCCACATCTGCTCTCTCTGATCCTCGTATGTCGGGCAGTTTTGCAGCAAATGTTCAGCGGTCATTTTCCCGGTACCACACGGGCATTCGTCAGTGCCACCTATCTTCAATTTGTTGTATAGGTGGTACCTAAGTCTATTGTGGCCAGTGCGAAGTCTGAAGACTACGACCAGCTCTCTTCTGTTCAACTGGTAATAGGCATCGTTTTTTTGTGTAGCCAGTATGTTCGGTTTCCTATTTGGTCATGTATCTAGCTCTAATAAGCAGTTTTGACTCTTTGTATGTCATACTAGTATATGGTTGTGGTAGTCTTGCACCTTCTTTTGCCAGTCTGTCTGCCTCCTCGTTGCCTTCGATGTTGCAGTGGGATGGAACCCACTGTATCACTACCCTTTTTGGTGCGGACTGCTGGCATAGTTGGCAGAGTACTGCTTTTAAATCATTAAGCTCAGTGTTTTTCTGGCTTTTCAGTGCTGTGACTACGGCCAAGGCATCTGTAAGCAGGACTATATGGCTTTCATTCCTTTAGAGGTAAGTAATAGCAGTCCGGAATTCGAACTCCGGACCACCAGATGACGGAGTCGCCAATCCTCTTGGCCTGACTTCTCTGACGCAACCTGTTTTCAGCAACCACAACCAGGTCGGCAGGTAGCAGACCTGGTCAGTACATTTCACCTGACCCTGACACTAATCTTCCCTCTTAACATGTTAGAATATCCAGGTCTTTTCTTTACTTATTTTTACATGATTAACCCGCTTGATTGATTCATTCCCAGGTGATCAATTAATGCTCGCAAAGTAATTGGATTGAGTGATTCTGAAACCAGACAAAGGGCAAGAACTGGGATGGTACTTCTTTCAAACCAGACATGGCACCAACGATGGTGTCCCTTTGATTGACATTGTGCAAACTCCGGAGTGACCTCGTAGACATGTCGCACATGACATTCACATATACACCTCAAATGTCACTGTTCCCCGCGCTGGTTTTCTTGCTTCTGTCATGGTTGAGACTAACCAGTTCAGAAGGGGTTTCATCAAGATCTGACTGCCCAGTGGAAGTTGAACAGCAACCTAGGAATGTTAGTTTCAGGTGAGTGTCCAGGTAGATGAAGTGGTATGGAAGCTGAGACAGATAGATCGGCACTGTAGTTAGATGTAGGTAGATGATGTACAGGTAACGACTCAGTACCAGCACTAGGACGAAAACAAAATTAAAGCTCGTTTCTACCACAAGGTATTCGTCAGCGATCCAAACAAAAACTAACAAATCGCGCCCACACAAAAATGTAATAATACAGCATATGTAACTGTTTAAACAGGATCAAGTGGCTGAGCAATGCATGAGCTACAGCGGTCAGCGACCCAAGGCTGAATGCTAGCGTCAGGACTAGCAACCTAAGGCTGACTGCTTGCGTCAGGACTAGCGACCTAAGGCTGACTGCTTGCGTCAAGACTAGTGACATAAGGCTGACTACTAGCGTCAGGACTAGCGACCTAAGGCTGACTGCTGGCGTCAGGACTAGCGACCTAAGGCTGACTGCTTGCGTCAGGACTAGCGACCTAAGGCTGACTGCTAGCGTCAGGACTAGCGACCTAAGGCTGACTGCTTGCGTCAGGACTAGCGACCTAAGGCTGACTGCTTGCGTCAGGACTAGCGACCAGAGGCTGACTGCTAGCGTCAGGGTCAGTTACTCTGAGCTGACTGCTAGCGTCAGGACTAGCGACCTAAGGCTGACTGCTAGCGTCAGGACTAGCGACCTAAGGCTGACTGCTAGCGTCAGGACTAGTGACCTAAGGCTGACTGCTAGCGTCAGGGCCAGTTACTCTGAGCTGACTGCTAGCGTCAGGACTAGCGACCTAAGGCTGACTGCTAGCGTCAGGACTAGCGACCTAGGGCTGACTGCTAGCGTCAGGACTAGCGACCTTAGGCTGACTACTAGCGTCAGGACTATCGATGAAGAACTGCCAAGACCCGTCTCCACTTCCACATGGTGATCCTGGAAAACAGGCTACAACACAGCAGACTGGCTAATGAGAAGAGCTTGAAGCTTGGGTAACACGGTACCCCAAATGCCATGCTAAAGTCGGATGTGTCGATCCGAAAGGTGCAAATACCGACACACCACATTATGTTATCAGGACTACCTCCTGCTACTTGGAAACCCCTTGTCGGGACTTGGTAGCGAAAATTTGAGATCGAAGAAGAATGATAATAATGATAATAATGATAATAATAATAATAATAAGAAGAAGAAGAAGAAGAAGAAGAAGAAGAAGAGGAAGAAGAAGAAGAAGATGAGGAGGAGGAGGAAGAAGAAGAAGAGGAGGAGGAAGAAGAAGAAGAAGAAGAAGAAGAAGAAAAAGAAGAAGGAGAAGAATTCCGCCTTATAATGCCAAGAAATCGTTGTCTGCGTAAAAAGTAAAATACAGTACAGTGCAGTACAAGAAAGTTTAGTACAGTAAAGTACAGTAAAATAAAGTACAGTAAAATAAAGTACAGTAAAGTAAAGTAAAGTACAGAAAGTAAAGTAAAGTAAAGTAACCCATAGCATTACTGCCGTAGGGGCGTGAGGTGTTAGCGATCTCACATTTCAAAGGCTCGGCTATATGAGGGCGGTAGCCATCTCCTCTCCCTCGCCGCTTTTACTTCCCGGGCGGAACCGATACCCATTTAAGGCTGGGTCGACCCGGGAGCCGTTCCGGTCTGAAAAAACATTACCGCCCCAACTGGGGAATAAACCCAGGACTACGCAGATGCGAAGCCAGCTTGCTAACCACACGTCTGAACACGAGGCAAACGGCTTGACCACTTCCCCACAGAGACCCCCTTTGGTTTACTTCACTTTACTTTTACTATATCTCTTGCCCTGAGAATTCCAGAATAGATACTGTAGTCTATCATCTGATGTCCTTAGAGTGTGTCCTATCTAGCGCCACGTCCTCGCGTCCTGGTCCGGTGTTATTGTCCCCAATCTTCGCAAGAGTTCCACATTAGAGATCGTATCGAACAATTCCAATCCTTCTAGTCCGCTAAGATACTAACGTCCAATAGCCAGCTGGGTGCACACCCATATGATACCGCTGATCATTATCTCTGTGAGGGTTGGACGCTTAACGATGTTAAGAATTTGCGTCTTTTTCCTCGGCCAGGTCAATGGAACACAAGACAGCAACTGACAAAAACGTGCAGATAACATGACATAGTTAGTTAGTTAGTTGGTTAGTTAGTTGGATAGTTAGTTAGTTAGTTGGTTAGTTAGTTGGTTAGTTAGTTAGTTAGTTGGTTGGTTAGTTAGTTGGTTAGTTAGTAGGATAGTTAGTTGGTTCGTTAGTTGGTTAGTTAGTTGGTTAGTTGGTTGGTTTGTTAGTTGGTTAGTAGCTTAGTTAGTTAGTTCGTTGGTTAGTTAATTGGTTAGTTAGTTGGTTAGTTAGTTAGTTAGTTGGTTAGTTAGTTAGTTAATTGGTTAGTTAGTAGGTTAGTTAGTAGGTTAGTTAGTTGGTTAGTTAGTTGGTTAGTTAGTTGGTTAGTTAGTTGGTTAGTTAGTGGGTTAGTTAGTTGGTTAGTTCGTTGGTTAGTTAGTTGGTTAGTTAGTTGGTTAGTTAGTTAGTTCGTTAGTTAGTTGGTCAGTTAGTTGGTTAGTTAGTTGGTTAGTTAGTTGGTTAGTTAGTTGGTTAGTTAGTTGGTTAGTTCGTTGGTTAGTTCGTTGGTTAGTAAGTTTGTTAATCAATTGGTTAGTTAGTTGGTTAGTTAGTTAGTTGGTTAGTTAGTTGGTTAGTTAGTTGGTTAGTTAGTTGGTTAGTTCGTTGGTTAGTTAGTTTGTTAGTTAGTTGGTTAGTTAGTTAGTATGTTGGTTAGTTAGTTAGTTAGTTAGTTGGTTAGTTAGTAGGTTAGTTAGTTGGTTAGTTAGTTGGTTAGTTAGTTGGTTAGTTAGTTGGTTAGTTTGTTAGTTAGTTGGTTAGTTAGTTGGCTAGTAGGTTAGTTAGTTAGTTGGTTAGTTAGTTAGTTAGTTAGTTAGTTGGGTAGTTAGTTGGTTAGTTAGTTGGTTAGTTAGTTAGCTTAGTAGTTTGTTAATTTGTTTGTTAGTTAGTTAGTTGGTTAGTTAGTTAGTTAGTTGGTTGGTTAGTTAGTTTTATGTTAGTTAGTTAGTTAGTTGGTTAGTTAGTTTGTTTGTTTGTTGGTTGGTATGTTGGCTGGCTGGTTGATTGGCTCGCTGGCTGGCTGGCTGGTTGGTTGGTTGGTTAGTTAGTTAGTTAGTTGTCCATTGCAAGCGGAGATGGCGACAGCGTCAGACATGTTTATTCAGATGTGACTGTACACTCCAATCTCAGCGTGACAAACTCTACCTCAAGTAGGACACACGGGAACAGCATTTCTAGAATGGCAGTCTTGCGTTATTTCCTTCTGTGCAGCTCGCTTTTCCTGCACCTCTGTAATGGTCCTCTGCTCAGTGGCCCAAGCACCATGTGTGATGGCAGTGCACCAGACTGAGCGGTTCGGAGCAAGCAGCTCCCAGACAGGAACATCAACGTATAAACTTTGCAAAGAAATTTTTAGGGTGCCTTTGTATTTTTTCTGTTGTCTCTTCCCCCCCCCCCTCCTCCACCATGGGAGCGCTGTCCTGTCCAGAGTTCACCATACAGCAGATGTTTAGGGAGGCGATCACATGACATGCGAACAACTTGCCCAGCCCATCTGATCTGAGCTCTCTGTAGCAGCGTATCATTACCTATTATTGGGTTGAAGGGTGAGAGCCCGAATGCTGCTAGATTAGTAACAATAAAAGATCCTACACCTTTTCGGTTGTTTTCCATACAACAGAGCGGGCTGTACAGTGAAGTTACTTATTTTTCTGTTGACAGCAAGGTTTACCCAGTATTTTTCTATTGACAGCAAGATATACCCAGTATTTTTCTGTTGACAGCAAGGTATACCCAGTATTTTTCTGTTGACAGCAAGGTATACCCAGTATTGTTCTGTTGACAGCAAGGTATACCCAGTATTTTTCTGTTGACAGCAAGGTATACCCAGTATTGTTCTGTTGACAGCAAGGTATACCCAGTATTTTTCTATTGACAGCAAGGTATACCCAGTATTTTTCTATTGACAGCAAGGTATACCCAGTATTTTTCTGTTGACAGCAAGGTATACCCAGTATTAAACAACCATCAAGCCGCTGCGCTGCTACTCATTGGCTTCGGCGGATTGTCGGTCCTGCTCGCACTCCTCTACGTGGCCATCAGGAAGCACGTATTCCATGATGCAGACAATCTGGACACAACATTTGACGCCGGCGGCAAAGTCTCAACCAGCTTGACAGCTGTGACAGTGGCATCCCAACTACTGTGGCCTGGTGATCTCTTACAGTGCGCTACAGTTGCCATAAAGGTCAATATCATTTATGTGTGCCTGAGACAAATATACGTGAGCATGCCAGTTATATATACGAGTAAGTTTATATATTTATATATATATATATACATATATATGTATATATATATATATATATATATATATATATATATATATATATATATATAAATGTGTGTAAAAGTAAAAGTCTTGAGAGCCTGTGTTTTTCCTGTGGCAGCTTATGGCTGTGAATCATGGACGATTACCAAAACTTCCAGACAAAGAATCGAATCCTTCGAGTCAAAATGTTACAGAAAGATCATCAGAATACCATGGACAGAGGAAAAGACAAATGTAGACATTCGGCAAGAGTTGAGCGTAGAGGAGAACTGGTTTATCAATTCCATTTTGGCTAGAAAATGCAAATACTTTGGTCACATCAAGAGACACAACGGTCTTGAGAGGACAGTGATGGAAGGTATGGTGCCAGGCAAAAGAGAAAGGGGTAGACCAAGAAGACGATGGCACCAAGATATCCTGGAATGCCTGGGTATGACTGAGGCGGAGGTTGGAGTTTTGGAAAGGGAACGAGTTTCTTTCAGACAGACTGTGATGGGAGCGAGGTTCTATAAAGGACATGCTACATGATGATGATATATATATATATATATATATATATATATACTGTGATACTGCAGTCCCTTTGTTCGTTGTGACAAAAAATGTGCCATATGCCATAGGGATATGTTGTCTAAACTGATATATATCGTGTAGGAAAAGACACTCATAAAACGATCCATGACAACGGAAGGGAAAGACACACACAAGATGTACCAGCCATAAAAGGACAGCATAGACAAACGTAACAGAAATGGACAGACAAAGATCTTCAGACTCAGAAACGGGACATTATAGACTCAAGTCCTTCACAGAAAGGGTCTTAGGGACACCGCCACAAACGATTGTCTAGCACCCAAACAAACACCAGAACATATCCTGCAGAAGTGGTCCACTTCAGACCAAAGAGAGGCAGTCTGGCCTGGGAGAGCGACAATGATCGGAGAGCTGTGGGGGACCGGCGCTGACCTGAAACGCAATCTCTCTCGTCAGCCTCTGAGGGCTAGATGCATAGTATCAGTTAATCAAAGAAGAATAAGAAGAGAAACATAAGAAGAACACGAGAAGATGAAGGAGAAGAGGAAGAAGAAGACGAGAAGATGAAGGAGAAGAACAAACAATAATAATAAGAAGAAGAAGACGAGAATGTGAAGAAGAAGACGAATAAAGAAGAAGCAGAAGAAGAAGACGACAGACCAAGGAGAAGGAGAAGAAGAAGAAGAAGAAGAAGAAGAAGAAGAAGAAGAAGCAGAAGAAGAAGACGACAGACCAAGGAGAAGAAGAAGAAGAAGAAGAAGAAGAAGACGAATAAGAAGAAGCAGAAGAAGAAGAAGAAGAAGAAGAAGAAGAAGAAGAAGAAGAAGAAGAAGAAGAAGAAGAAGAAGAAGACGAAGAAGAAGAAGAAGAAGAAGAAGAAGAAGAAGAAGAAGAAGAATGGTGGGAGCTGGTACTAGAAACAGCAATAACGGTGCCTCAACGACCTTCTAGGTAATGGGACTGATGATAGTGATGATGATTTGTTGAAGACTTGTGCTCCACAGGGAACTGGTATAGTTTGATTAATTAATGTATTGATTAATAATTACAAAAGCATATACATTTCTATTTTACATGGACACAAGAACCTACGTTTCGACCAAATGGTCTTGTTCAGGTACCAAGTCCAACACACACAAAAAAAGAACGTTTAACTTGTTAACCCATGTGTCCATAGAATGGCATTGCAGGCAGCTTCTGGTACACAAGCTGTGCTGTGGTCAACATGATTCTGTTTCCGGTTCTGTCTGTCCAATTCAAGACCAGAGCCCCAGGGGCAAAAACATTTCTTCAGGTACGTTTGGATGCAATCGATGGTTGAATACTCGTAATAAAAGTTGAGGTCAGCGATCCGATAGATAAAGGGGAGCCAGTGGACGTTATTTATCTAGATTTTGCAAAGGACTTTGATAGAGTACCTCATCAAAGATTATTTCGAAAGTTAAAATCACATGGAATAGGTGGGGAAGTTGCCAAATGGATTTAAAATTGGTTAACGGGAAGAAGGCAAAGGGTGGGTGTAGATAAGGAGTACTCTGAGTGGTGTAAAGTGGAAAGTGGTGTGCCACAGGGCTCGGTTTTGGGATCAATTTTATTCTTGATATATACAAATGATTTGGACAAAGGTATGGGATCCATGATTACAAAATTTGCTGATGACACAAAATTATGCAGTAGTGTGTCATCTAAAGCAGAAGTGGATATATTGAGGTCGGATTTAGATAAAATTCGAGAATGGTCTGTAATCTGGCCAATGGAGTTTAATGTAGATAAATGTACAGTCATGCACATGGGTAGATCCAATATGGAACATAATTACAGAATGGGAGAGAACAATATTAGAAAGATAGATAAAGAAAGGGACCTAGGAGTTATAATAGATCATACAGGTAAGATGAGGGAGCAAGTTCAGGTAGCAGTAAAAAAGGCAAATGCAATGTTAGGTATGATAAAAAGAAATATTAAACATAGGAGCAAGGAAGTGATCGTCAAACTGTATAAAGCTTTAGTTAGACCTAGATTGAAGTACTGTGTACAGGTGTGGAGTCCTTATCAGAGAGGGGATATAGACATGCTGAAAAGAATACAAAAAAGAGCGACAAAGCTGAAAGTGGGATTCCAGTATTACAGTTATGAGGAAAGACTCAGAAAAACCGACCTACAGTGTCTAGAAGAGAGAAGAATTTGTGGTGACTTAATACAGGTTTATAAGATGATCAGAGGAATGGATAAATTAGACTATAACAAGTTTTTTAAGATACAACCACCAACAAGAACAAGAGGGCACAGCTACAAGTTGACTAAGGAGAGGTCCATATTAGATATTAGGAAGTATTTTTTTAGCTAGAGAGTTCTGAATGCTTGGAATGCATTGCCAGGGGAGGTAGTGGAGGCAGGAACAGTTAATGCATTTAGGAATAAATTGAATGCGTATAGCTTGTAGAACAAGGTGATGTAAATGTAACTGGTTGTATGCAGACTCTGCAGAGTCTTCTAAATCAGTATAAACACGTTAAGTTAAGTTACACAGCTTTCATACACGCCCATGGGATGAGGCCCTTCCCTTGCACTTTGGTTGGGTTGACCTCTGAGAGCGCCGAAACTATCATAGGTACATACAGACGCCCACACGCATCCACGCACTGGTTAATACGTCTTGATATCACATCAAAGGCTGCAGCTCGGGGTGGAAAGGGCGTCCCTCCACCAGTAGAACAGAGAGGCAAACACTTTACACAGAAAACCCAAAACTGGTCAGTCATAAGACTTATTCTGACATCTGCTATATTTATTATGTGGTTTAACTTCTCCACCTCATTCGCACCACTGTGCAAGAGTTAGATTTTTACAAAACAATGTACATTATGAAGTATATTTAATTGAAGTTCATTGAATCAGTATCAAAGATGGCGTCGTAACTGACTGCGGATCAACATTGCTTTGCTGTTTTAGTTCATTATAGATGCCGTTAGACCATGGATTAGCCAGGAATTCACACTAGTCGACAACTTACTCTTGTGTTCACGGAATTCTTTCAAATAAACCTCAGAACACCAAAATAAGTCTTAACGGCAAATATCTGCTGCCAAACGACAACCCAAACTACCTAGGAGTCACATTTGATCGGCGCATGACATGGAAAAGTCAGATCGAGAGAAACCGAATGAGAGCCAGACAAAGAATGGCAATCATGAGGAAACTTGCTGGCACAAGCTGGGGAGCAGACGAAAGTATAATAAAGAAACTGTACACTCTAGAGTGAGACCAGTTCTCGAATATGGCATTGCGGCATGGACAACAGCAGCAAAGGCGAACTTTGATAAAATTAGCAAACTTCAAAACCAAGCCATGAGAGTTATAACAGGAGGCACGAAGTCAACGCCAATTGTAGAACTTGAAAAGATTACAAAACTGCAATCCATGACCGATAGAAGAAACTGCAAAGCCCAGCAGCAAGCAGAGAAACTGAGAAGACTGACTGACCATCCAATGCACCAGAGAATAAACAATCTCTGAAATGGGAAACTAAAGCGGAGAAACTTTGCAGAAATAGCCAAAGCAAAGATGCACGAAGACCCAATGAACGCACTAACAACACCAAAGCCTATCCCTACTATACGCAAATCTACCTGGAAGCAGCATATCATTCCAGAGGTGGTAGAAAATATACCAGGTATTGGAAACAAGAACAGCCAGACTGAAAAAGAAAGAGAAGACATAACCGTGAGGTACATAACGAAAAACTACCCAAGCATGGACTGGACCCATGCATACACCGACGGTTCTGTAACAAACACAACACAGAACGGAGGGACAGGGGTATTCCTGAGCCTACCAAATGGTAGAAAAATAATACTGTCAGTGGCAACTGGAAAATACTCAAGCAATTTCAGAGCGGAGGCAGAGGCACTGAGGGCGGCAGTAGAAGCAGTGCTGACAGGCAAAAGAAATGAAAGCCAGATAGTCCTGTTCACTGATGCCCTGGCCGTAGTCACAGCACCAAAAAGCCAGAAAAATACAGAGCTTAATGATTTAAGAGCAGTACTCTGTCAACTATGCCAGCAGTCTGCACCAAAAAGAGTAGTGGTGCAGTGGGTTCCATCCCACTGTAACATGCAAGACAACGAGGAGGCAGACAGACTGGCAAAAGAAGGTGCAAGACTACCACAACCAGATTCTAGTGTGACCTACGAAGGGTCCAAAATGCTTATTAGAGCTAGATACATGACCAAATGGGAAACAGAACATACTGGCTACACAAAAAGCGATGCCTATTACCAGTTGAACAGAAGAGAGCAGGTCGTAATCTTCAGACACCGCACAGGCCACAATAGACTGAGGTACCACCTATTCAATAAATTGAAGATATGTGGCACTGACGAATGCCCGTGTGGTACCGGGAAAATAACCTCTGAACATCTGCGGCTAAACTGTCCGACATACGAGGACCAGAGAAAGCACACGTGGCCATCACCAGTGGCAACACTAGACAAGCTCTATGGCAGTGTCGACAGCCTCAGGATGACCGCTCCTTTTTTCGAAAAAATGCAGGTTGATGTCTGACAGCGTACGAAGAAGAAGAAGAAGAAGAAGAAGAAGAAGAAGAAGAAGAAGAAGAAGAAGAAGAAGAAGTGTTCACGGAATCGTGGTGTTGTTTTCCACTTGGACTTGTAAATTCGTTCGTTTTGTGTGTTTTCTTCCGTCCGATTATACTGGTCTGGACATCGGCTATGTGAATATCACAAGGTTTAAACATGTGTCCTATTTCACGGTCTAGGTCACCCGGCTAAACTTCACGAGAATGGGGCCCTTCGCCCTAAATGAAGACAGTGTCAGCTTTGTTGTATGAAATTTAGACACAACTATAATGAACTGCCACCTGGAGAGATATGGGCTCCGTTAGATGTGTAGCGGCCCAAGACTCACCGTTGATGTATGGTAGGGGCTGGTACGACAAATTGCAATAACGGTGCCTCAACGACCTTTAAAGTTATGGGACATGATGATAATCATGATGATGAATGTGACCTTATTAGGTTTGTCATCAATCTCCAGATCATAGCAGCTCTGAACACATTTTGATTTCTGGCAAGACGGCACGCGGACATCTTCAAACTGTCAGTAATATCCGTGTATTATCTTTTTCTGAGACCACGTCTTCCCCTTCTCCTAAATTATGTGTGCCTTCCACTATCTGCATCGCCAACCTATTGTGTTTTTTCATACCACCGTAAAGCCTAACTTCTTCTTGTGATATTTATAAACCAGTCCTCTTTTATACCTAGTCGTTTCATCATTTCATTGATTTTTTTTTCGTCCAAGCAATTTTAAATATTCTTCTGAAACTTCTGCTTCTTCGTCGTTCTTTCTCAAACTCCTGCTACCGGAATCAAGATGCTGAGCAGCGCATGAGCTGCAGTGGTCAGCGACCCATAGCTGACTGCTAGCGTCAGGGCCAGCGAACCAGAGCTGAGCAGCGCATGAGCTGCAGTGGTCAGCGACCCATAGCTGACTGCTAGCGTCAGGGCCAGCGAACCATAGCTGAGCAGCGCATGGGCTGCAGTGGTCAGCGACCCATAGCTGACTGCTAGCGTCAGGGCCAGCGAACCATAGCTGAGCAGCGCATGAGCTGCAGTGGTCAGCGACCCATAGCTGACTGCTAGCGTCAGGGCCAGCGAACCAGAGCTGAGCAGCGCATGAGCTGCAGTGGTCAGCGACCCATAACTGACTGCTAGCGTCAGGGCCAGCGAACCAGAGCTGAGCAGCGCATGAGCTGCAGTGGTCAGCGACCCATAACTGACTGCTAGCGTCAGGGCCAGCGAACTAGAGCTGAGCAGCGCATGAGCTGCAGTGGTCAGCTACCCATAGCTGAGTGCTAGCGTCAGGGCCAGCGAACCAGAGCTGAGCAGCGCATGAGCTGCAGTGGTCAGCGACCCATAGCTTACTGCTAGCGTCAGGGCCAGCGAACCATAGCTGAGCAGCGCATGAGCTGCAGTGGTCAGCGACCCATAGCTGACTGCTAGCGTCAGGGCCAGCGAACCAGAGCTGAGCAGCGCATGAGCTGCAGTGGTCAGCGACCCATAGCTGACTGTTAGCGTCAGGGCCAGCGAACCAGAGCTGAGCAGCGCATGAGCTGCAGTGGTCAGCGACCCATAGCTGAATGCTAGCGTCAGGGCCAGCGAACTATAGCTGAGCAGCGCATGAGCTGCAGTGGTCAGCGACCCATAGCTGACTGCTAGCGTCAGGGTCAGCGACCCATAGCTGACTGCTAGCGTCAGGGCCAGCGAACCATAGCTGAGCAGCGCATGAGCTGCAGTGGTCAGCGACCCATAGCTGACTGCTAGCGTCAGGGTCAGTGACCCATAGCTGACTGCTAGCGTCAGGGCCAACGAACCAGAGCTGCCAAGACCCTTCTACACCTCCACGCGGTGATCCTAGATAACAGGCTGCAACAGGGCAGACTGGCTAAGGAGAAAGGATCGAAGAGGGAATGCTAACCCGTTACTCAAAAAACTCTTGCTGAAGTCGGATGTGTTGGACCGAAAGGTGCAAATGTCGCAGCCAAGCTGTAAACTACGACACAACGCATTCCGTTCTCTGGACTACATTCCACTACTTAAGCCCTTTCAGGGTTTGGTAGTGGGAGATTGAGAACGAACGAAGAAGAAGAAGAAAAAGATCCTCCTGCTACCAAGCCATGAAAAGGACTGGACCCCGGAAACAGGCTGTTTTCAAGGCAGTCTGGCTGACGAAACGTGGATCGATGTGATCCTCGTAGTAGTGAGTGCCAGGCACAACACAACCGGCTGGAGGACCGTTGTCCACCTTCATCAGCTCGGGATGTGAGGAAAGCTACTGCAACACCACCACTTAACGTCGTTTTCACGTCGCACAAATGAGTAAACTTACTCATGATGATCATTCAACAACAACAACAACAATCGCAACTTTAGAAACAACCTAATATATTTTTCAGCTACCTCGTATCAATGTGTGACCAACTTACTGACTTACTATCATATTTTACAAGGTAACTTCTACATGACATCTGTTTATTTAACATATTACATTTGATATTCTATTTGTCTCACTATCTCCGTTTGTCCATCTACAGGTCATACATGCCCGATTTGGCAATATTGCCCATATTGTGTTTTGTTTCTTCGCCTTGCTCATGAATCTCATGATAACCATATGTCTCCTGACCGCTTCAACTGCCTTACTACAGGCTCTGGTCAAAGATGCCAGTGGCGAATATTGCGTCATCATTATGGCAACTTTGTTTGGTAAGTGTTCTAGTTTTGTTAAGTACTGACTTACTTCCCCTGTCCTAGGTATCACATTTACTTCCCTTGTCCTGGACATCATGACTTACGTCTCCTATCCTGGGCAGAATGACTTACTTACCCTATCCTGGGTACTACGACTTACTTCCCCTGTCCTGGACACCACAACTTACTTCCCCTGTCTTGGACACCACAACTTTCTTCCACTGTCCTGGACACCACAACTTACTTCCCCTGTCTTGGACACCACAACTTTCTTCCCCTGTCCTGGACACCACAACTTACTTCCACTGTCCTGGACACCACAACTTACTTCCGCTGTCTTGGACACCACAACTTACTTCCCCTGTCCTGTAAATTACAACTTACTTCCACTGTCCTGGGGACCACGACTATAACATTTGTGAAAACATCTTTTCGTTAGTTCAGGGGTAAAACACTCTCATTTTACTTCAGAGTAACGATTTTCAACTCCTTGTACCGGAGCGCTCCAGTCGAGCTAACTGTAGATGTGTTCCGATCTGTGTGTGGCCTTATACAACGACGTCTTTAACACTTCACCGCAAACAGCAACGTCTGCTATGAATCAACTTGTAGCATGCTTTGGTCAGAATACACTCAGCGTGTAAAATATATTTCAAGTCATTTCAAAAGTACCTTTGCTGAAACTGTTATTGAGGATAACGTTCTAGAATCATCATTTTAATAGTTATCAACTACGGTGTTTCAATGGAGCCCATTTGCTGTATTGCCTTTCTTAACGATCCTGTACAGAGAGGTGTAAGGCGAACGACCAAGTGGTCGTTACTAAATGAGGTAGGAGGATGACATAAAAGAATGGACCAATACCCGACCACAGGGAGAGACCGCTGACAAGAGAGGGAGCTGGCGTACCAGAATAAGGGGAAGTAAGTCGTGGTGTCAGGACAGGGGGAGTAAGTCGTGGTGTCAGGACAGGGGAAGTAAGTTTTAATGTCAGGACTGGGGAAGTAAGTCGTGGTTTCAGGACAGGGGAAGTAAGTCGTTGGGCTAGGACAGGGGAAGTAAGTCGTTGTGGCAGAACAGGGGAAGTAAGTCGTGGTGTCAGGACAGGGGAAATAAGTCGTGGTGTCAGGACAGGGGAAGTAAGTCGTGGTGCCAGGACAGGGGAAGTAAGTCATTGTGGCAGGACAGGGGAAGTAAGTCGTGGTGTCAGTACAGGGGGAGTAAGTTTTAATGTTAGGACAGGGGAAGTAAGTCGTGGTGTCAGGACTGCGGAAGTAAGTCGTGGTGTCAGGACAGGGGAAGTAAGTCGTTGTGCCAGGACAGGGGAAGTAAGTCGTTGTGGCAGGACAGGGGAAGTAAGTCGTGGTGTCAGGACAGGGGAAGTAAGTCGTGGTGCCAGGACAGGGGAAGTAAGTCGTTGTGGCAGGACAGAGGAAGTAAGTCGTGGTGTCAGGACAGGGGAAATAAGTTGTGGTGTCAGGATAGGGGAAGTAAGTCGTTGTGCAGGACAGAGGAAGTAAGTCGTGGTGTCAGGACAAGGGGAGCAAGTCGCAATGTCAGGACAGGGGAAGTAATTCGTAGTGTCAGGACAGGGGGAGTAAGTTTTAATGTCAGGACAGGGGAAGTAGGTCGTGGTGTCAGTACAGGGGAAGTAAGTCGTGGTGTTCGGACAGGGGAAGTAAGTCGTGGTGTCAGGACAGTGGAAGTAAGTCGTGGTGTCAGGACAGGGGAAGTAATTCGTGGTGTCAGGACAGTGGAAGTAAGTCGTGGTGTCAGGACAGGGGAAGTAAGTCGTGGTGTCCAGGACAGTGGAAGTAAGTCGTAGTGTCAGGACAGTGGAAGTAAGTCGTGGTGTCAGGACAGGGGGAGCAATTCGTAATGCCAGGACAGGGAAAGTAAGTCGTTGTGGCAGGACTGGTGGAGTAAGTTGTAATGTCAGGACAGGGGGAGTAAGTCGGGGTGTCAGGACAGGGGAAGCAAGTCGTGGTGTGTGGATAGGAGAAGGAAGTCGTGGTGTCCAAAACAGGGGAAGTAAGTTAAGTACTGACAGATAGTGGGGGAGGGGTGTCTTCATGTGTGCCACAACGATCTTGCCGGTTACATGCTGACTTGACTTTCCTAACTGAAAGCCAAGCTTCCATTTACAGCTGGGTAGTCTTACACGCGCCCAGACCGGAGATCGCATTCTGTACCTTAGCCGCGAGAAACAAGCCCTCTAATTAACCGGATTCTACAGCTGTCACAGTGCTGGGACCCCCTGCACGTGCCCAGCCCCATCAGCGTGGCAGCTACGCCACCGCTCTATACACAGTTATTCATCTCCTGGTACATCTCCAGGCAGAGTTGATTAAGCAAAGTAAACACTTGGTCCGCAAACAAACCAGTCCATTTCCATTATAGAGATCTCTACATGACCTATTGTTGTCTCAGGGCCATCATCATCACGTGTCATGCCTCACGGAGCTCAACAATGATAATTCTTTCACAACCGTCTGTCCTTTCATCCTTTCAGAAGATCTTTATGTTTCGGTTATTGCTATTCTCTTTATTATACGAACCAATTCAAAAGTGTGAAGCTCCCTGAGAAGCAAATGTATTCAGCGACTACATTCCAAGTGTGCTAAGCCATTCGTTCTGTCTTTGTCCATGTCTGACAGACCTTGAAACGTTGTGAGGGTTATATGGTATGTCCCCTTCTTCCAGTCGACCCAGATGAAAATGGGTACCTGATGAATTTTCCAGTCGCAGAGGGAGCTATGAAGTTGGTGCACTCTCAGCAACAAAAGGGAATGTACGCCGCGCATGGAGGCGTCCAGTGGCAATGAAGTCTGTTCTATCAACCATTTCCCATGCGTCCATGTTTGTCTTATTTCCCATATTCGATTCTAGTTCTTTTCCCCATGCCTGATTGGAACTTTCTTCACTGTCACTGAATGAGGACAGGTATGTCTGTCGTGTTCTTGTCTTAACTTAAGGGCAGGTTGTCTTAACGATCTCTCTCTCTCTTTCTCTCTCTCTCTCTCTCTCTCTCTCTCTCTATCTCTCTCCCTATCTTTCTCCCACTATATTTCTCGCTGCTCTTCGGATCGAGACATACAGAACAACAACCTCTAGTCCGAGAATGGATTAGGCAGTAGGCTATGCGGCTCTGAGATGGCTTTCTGATACCTCTTTAACAGTGGCAATCATCGTGTCAGACTCCCGATCTTTACTTAGGAGGGTACACAGACGGGCTGGCTGATACATGACTGGATGGTTGCTGTAGAGTGGATGGTTGCTGTAGATGGTTGCTGTAGAGTGGATGGTTGCTATAGAGTGGATGGTTGCTGTAGTGGATGGTTGCTGTAGAGTGGATGGTTGCTGTAGTGGATGGTTGCTGTAGAGTGGATGGTTGCTGTATAGTGGATGGTTGCTGTAGAGTGGATGGTTGCTGTAGAGTGGATGGTCGCTGTAGAGTGGATGGTCGCTGTAGAGTGGATGGTTGCTGTAGAGTGCATGGTTGCTGTAGAGTGCATGGTTGCTGTAGAGTGGATGGTTACTGTAGATTGTTGCTTTAGAGTGGATGGTTGCTGTAGATGGTTGCTGTAGAGTGTATGGTTGCTGTAGAGTGGATGGTTGCTGTAGATGGTTGCTGTAGATGGTTGCTTTAGAGTGGATGGTTGCTGTAGATGGTTGCTTTAGAGTGGATGGTTGCTGTAGATGGTTGCTTTAGAGTGGATGGTTGCTGTAGATGGTTGCTGTAGCGTGGATGGTTGCTATAGAGGCATCAAGCCTGCAGGGAAGGGGGGGGGGGGGCGGGTGCTGATGTGGATCTACTGCCCTGATCATTCTGAGGTTCCAGGCAACGAAAGACATTCTCGCTTCCAAGAAACCAATTACCTGTACCCTAGATAGGAGTCACATGATGAAGTCTATCAATGACTACCTGTTGGATGACGACACCGCGATAGAGGAATCAATAATTCCCAGACTGCTTATCTGTGATATCGAATGTTATGAACTCTCTACATTTCATCAGGCCCAGTATGAAATTGTTCATGACATTGGCACTGATATCTCTGGGTATGTTTTTATTGTACTGCCATTTGGTATTGTATTGGGGTTTCATTTAAGGCAACGAGGAGGTAGACATACTGGCGAAAGAAGCTTGAAGGTTACCACGAGATTCTAGTGTGACCTACGAAGAGTCCAAAAGGTTTATTAGGGCCAGATACATGCTCGAATGGGAAAAAACAGCACACTGGCAACACAGGAAATTATGCCTATTACCAGTTGAACAGAAGAGAGCAGGTAGTGGTCTTCAGACTCCGCCCAGGCCACAACAGACTGAGGTACCACCTATTCAATAAACTGAAGATAGGTGGCACTGACGAATGTATCTGTGGTACAGGGAAAATGATCCCTGAATATATGATACAAAATCTGCTGACATACCAGGACCAGAGAAAGCACATGTGTCCATCGCCAGTGTCGACAGCCTCATAATGGTTGCTGTTTTCTTTGAATAAATTCAAGTCGCCATCGTTCGGAGAAGAAAAGGAAGAAGAAGACGTATTGAGGTTAACTAGAGTTCCGTAAACAACCCATTCACTGATCACAACTCTAGTGTACCCTTATCTGCTCTCGGGGTCTCTCGTGCGAACCAAGTCTGAATTAATTTTCAGCACATAATATTGTGTGCTGTACATTTGTGAATGCCTATTTGGTTTTGTTTAGAGATTGAAGTTCAAACTAGGATCGCAGTGACAACAACAACAACAAAATAGGGGACGCAAACGCTAAGAACAATGTAAAGTAAAGTACAGTATCCAATAGCATTACTGCCGTAGGGGTGTGAGGTGTTAGCGATCTCACATTTCAAAGGCTCGGCTATATGAGAGCGGTAGCCATCTCCTCTCCCTCGCCGCTTTTACTTCCCGGACTGAACTTGTGCCCATTTAAGGCTGGGTCGACCCGGTAGCCATTGCGGTCTGAAAAAACACTACAGATGCGAATCCAGCGCGCTAACCACTGCGCTACGCGGCTCCACAAAGAACAGTAAACAGACTTGATGCCTCTACAGCGACCATCCACTCTACGGCAACCATCCACTCTACAGCAACCATCCACTCTACAGCGACCATCCACTCTACGGCAACCATCCACTCTACAGCAACCATCCACTCTACAGCAACCATCCACTCTACAGCAACCATCCACTCTACAGCAACCATCCACTCTACGGCAACCATCTACTCTACAGCAACCATCCACTCTACAGCAACCATCCACTCTACAGCAACCATCCACTCTACAGCAACCATCCACTCTACGGCAACCATCCACTCTACGGCAACCATCCACTCTACAGCGACCATCCACTCTACGGCAACCATCCACTCTACAGCAACCATCCACTCTACAGCAACCATCCACTCTACAGCAACCATCCACTCTACAGCAACCATCCACTCTACAGCAACCATCCACTCTACAGCAACCATCCACTCTACAGCGACCATCCACTCTACAGCAACCATCCACTCTACGGCAACCATCCACTTTACAGCAACTATCCACTCTTCAGCAACCATCCACTTTACAGCAACCATCCACTCTACAGCAACCATCCACTCTACAGCAACCATCCACTCTTCATCAACCATCCACTCTACAGCAACCATCCACTCTACAGCAACCATCCACTCTACGGCAACCATCCACTTTACAGCAACCATGCACTCTACAGCAACCATCCACTCTACAGCAACCATCCACTTTACAGCAACCATCCACTTTACAGCAACCATCCACTCTACAGCAACCATCCACTCTACAGCAACCATCCACTCTACAGCAACCATCCACTTTACAGCAACCATCCACTTTACAGCAACCATCCACTCTACAGCAACCATCCACTCTACAGCAACCATCCACTCTACGGCAACCATCCACTCTACGGCAACCATCCACTCTACGGCAACCATCCATTCTACAGCGACCATCCACTCAACGGCAACCATCCACTCTACAGCAACCATCCACTCTACAGCAACCATCCACTCTACAGCAACCATCTACTCTACAGCAACCATCCACTCTACAGCAACCATCCACTCTACAGCAACCATCCACTCTACGGCAACCATCCACTTTACAGCAACCATCCACTCTTCAGCAACCATCCACTTTACAGCAACCATCCACTCTACAGCAACCATCCACTCTACAGCAACCATCCACTCTTCAGCAACCATCCACTCTACAGAAACCATCCACTTTACAGCAACCATCCACTCTACAGCAACCATCCACTCTACGGCAACCATCCACTTTACAGCAACCATGCACTCTACAGCAACCATCCACTCTACAGCAACCATCCACTTTACAGCAACCATCCACTCTACAGCAACCATCCACTCTTCAGCAACCATCCACTTTACAGCAACCATCCACTCTTCAGCAAACCATCCACTTTACAGCAACCATCCACTCTACAGCAACCATCCACTCTACAGCAACCATCCACTCTTCAGCAACCATCCACTCTACATAAACCATCCACTTTACGGCAACCATCCACTCTACAGCAACCATCCACTCTACGGCAACCATCCACTTTACAGCAACCATGCACTCTACAGCAACCATCCACTCTACAGCAACCATCCACTTTACAGCAACCATCCACTCTACAGCAACCATCCACTCTTCAGCAACCATCCACTTTACAGCAACCATCCACTCTACAGCAACCATCCACTCTACGGCAACCATCCACTTTACAGCAACCATGCACTCTACAGCAACCATCCACTCTACAGCAACCATCCACTCTTCAGCAACCATCCACTCTACAGCAACCATCCACTCTTCAGCAACCATCCACTTTACAGCAACCATCCACTCTACAGCAACCATCCACTCTACGGCAACCATCCACTTTACAGCAACCATGCACTCTACAGCAACCATCCACTCTACAGCAACCATCCACTCTTCAGCAACCATCCACTCTACAGCAACCATCCACTTTACAGCAACCATCCACTCTACAGCAACCATCCACTCTACGGCAACCATCCACTTTACAGCAACCATGCACTCTACAGCAACCATCCACTCTACAACAACCATCCACTCTACAGCAACCATCCACTCTACAGCAACCATCCACTCTACGGCAACCATCCACTCTACGGCAACCATCCACTCTACAGCAACCATCCACTCTACAGCAACCATCCCGTCTACAGCAACCATCCACTCTACAGCAACCATCCACTCTACAGCAACCATCTACTCTACAGCAACCATCCACTCTACAGCAACCATCCACTCTACAGCAACCATCAAACAGTAAATAACATCAATAATGAGGTTCGAAATGAATAATCACTATACAAATCAGGCCCGTTGCATTGTGTGGTTCTGAAACGTGGACTCTCAACAAAAGGATCAACAGATATTATAGTTGTTTTTGTATGTGATGCTATCGCAGGATGCAAAGAGTACGGTGGATAGAAAATATGTCAAACGGAGAAGTAGATAGAGATTTAAGATCACATAAACAAGTAAGGAAGAGATATAAATCAAAACAAGATAAATTGTCTTGGTTTGATCATAACATAGGACATGGAGGTCTATTATTAACATTACAAGAAAACAAAATGCAGAGGGAGGCGGGGGTCGTGAGGAGGGGGGGGGGAGAAGAGGACGTTCAACAAACAATGACATCACACAGGTGCAAGAACACATGGGTGCAGCTTATACTTATCTGAAAACGTCTTCTAGGAACAGAGGACAGTAGGATGACGTGTTCAGAAGATTTCAACACCAGTCTCCAGACTGACTAACAGAGGACAGTGGCGTGACATGATCAGAAGACTCCAACACCAGTCTCTGGACTGACTAACAGAGGACAGTGGTGTGACATGATCAGAAGACTTGAACACCAGTCTCCAGTCTGACTAACAGAGGACAGTGGTGTGACATGATCAGAAGACTTGAACACCAGTCTCTGGACTGACTAACAGAGGACAGTGGTGTGACATGATCAGAAGACTTGAACACCAGTCTCCAGTCTGACTAACAGAGGACAGTGGCGTGACATAATCAGAAGACTTCAACACCAATCTCCAGACTGTCTAACCTGCTGACGATCAGTAGAAACTCCTCTGGCATAATCTGAAATATAAATACAATATTCCCAGGATTAACAATAACGTTTTAGAATGGTATGTTACAGGTAATGTATTTTCCCCGATTCACCCAACACATTCTAATACCCTTGTCCGAGTATTGAACAGAAACATCTGTCCATGAAAGTCTAAGAAATGTACACATATATTTCTCGCTAATTCCCGCGTTCCCCCCCCCCCTCACCCCTGATTTCAGGAAGTTATTCATTCATTGGTGGGCTAGGGTCCACGTTCTACGTGTCCTATTTTAACACGGTGATCATCTTCGTCTGCCTGGTATGCTTCACCGTCAGTATCTTCTACGACGGAGACAACGCTGGGACCTTCAAGGCCATTGACTTTGTCTACGACAAGGTTCATTGTTTACCAGGTCCAGAGAAGAATGAGGACAGGTATGTGTGTCGTGTTCTTGTCTTAACTTAAGGGCAGGTTGTCTTAACTTAAGGGCAGGTCGACTTAACTTAAGGGCAGGTTGTCTTAACTTAAAGACAGGTTGACTTAACTTAAGGGTAGGTTGTCTTAACTTAAGGGCAGGTTGTCTTAACTTAAGGGCAGGTTGACTTAACTTAATGGCAGGTTGACTTAACTTAAGGGCAGGTTGTCTTAACTTAAGGGCAGGTTGACTTAACTTAAGGGCAGGTTGTCTTAACTTAAGGGCAGGTTGACTTAACTTAAGGGCAGGTTGTCTTAACTTAAGGGCAGGTTGACTTAACTTAAGGGCAGGTTGTCTTAACTTAAGTGCGGGTTGACTTAACGACTTAACTTAAGGGCAGGTTGTCTTAACTTAAGGGAAGGTTGTCTTAACTTAAGGGCAGGTCGACTTAACTTAAGTGCGGGTTGACTTAACGACTTAACTTAAGGGAAGGTTGTCTTAACTTAAAGGCAGGTCGACTTAACTTAGGGGCAGGTTAACTTAACTTAAGGGCAGGTTGACTTAACGACTTAACTTAAGGGCAGGTCGACTTAACTTAAGTGCGGGTTGACTTAACGACTTAACTTAAGGGCAGGTTGTCTTAACTTAAGGGCAGGTTGACTTAACTTAAGTTAGGGTTGACTTAACGACTTAACTTAAGGGCAGGTTGTCTTAACTTAAGGGAAGGTTGTCTTAACTTAAAGACAGGTTGACTTAACTTAAGGGCAGGTTAACTTAACTTAAGGGCAGGTTGACTTAACGACTTAACTTAAGGGCAGGTTGTCTTAACTTAAGGGCATGTTGTCTTAACTTAAGGGCAGGTTGTCTTAACTTAACTTGGTTATACTGATATAGAAGACTTTGCAGAGTGTATACAACCAGTTTATTTTACATTCACTTCATCTGAAAAAGAAGCTATGTGCATTCACTCTATTCTTGAGTGCATTTATTGACCATGTCTCTACTATTTCCTGTGACAATGCGTTCCAAACATTCACCACTCTTTGACTAACAAAATATTTCCTAATATCTAATCTGGACCTCTTTTTAGTTAATTTGTAGCTATGCCTTCTTGTTCTTGTGGGTGGCTGTGTTTTGAAAAAAACGTGAAATAGTCTAATAGTCTTCTTTGATTATCTTATAAACCTGTATTAAATCACCTCGAATTCTTCTCTTTTCTAGTCACCATTGACCGGTTTTCTAAGCCTTTCCTCATAATTATAATTCTGAAGTCTCACTATCAGTTTTGTTGCTCTTTTTGTGTATCCTTTCCAGCGTGTTTATATCTCCTGTACGATAAGACACTTTCAAACCTTTTGATAATTCGATGTGCATTGGGTGGACAAGCGGTTTGTATACAGGTTTTGTAATCTGGGAATACGGGTTAAAATCTTTGTAATGCCTAGACTTATTATACTTTTTTATTCCTGTTGTTGTTGTTGTTGTTGTTAAATATCCACAATGAGTAAGATTTCTATTTTGTGAGCCCTGAAAAATGCACGTTAAGTGGTAGGTTGCAGAAGCTGTCATAACATCCCGAGCGTGCTGATGAAGGTGGACCAGGGTTCTCCAGGCGGTTGTGCTATGCTTGGCTTCATCTCCGTGTCGCTCACTACTATGAAGATCACGTCGACCTCTCACCTCGTTAGGCTGCATGAACGCAATCCTTTCCTACGGAGAACTACATCGACGCTTTGGCCAGTATGTTCACCTGACGCTGACCAACATGCCTGATCAGTATGTCTTACCTGACCTCGACTAACATGTCTGATCAGTATGTCTTACCTGACCCTGACTAACATGTCCGACCAGTATGTTTCACCTGACCCTGACTAACATGTCTGACCAGTATGTTTTACCTGACCCTGACTAATATGCCCAATCAGTATGTTTCACCTAACCTTGACTAATATGTTTGATCCGTATGTTTCACCTGACCAACATGTCTGACCAGTATGTTTCACCTGACACTGACTAATATGCCCGATCAGTATGTTTCACCTGACCTTGACTAACATGTCCGACCAGTATGTTTCACCTGACCCTAACTAATATGCCCGATCAGTATGTTTCACCTGACCTTGACTAGCATGTCCGACCAGTATGTTTCACCTGACCCTGACTAACATGTCCGACCAGTATCTTTTACCTGACCCTGACTAACATGTCTGACCAGTATGTTTCACCTGACCCTGACCAACATGTCCGATATATATGTATTACCTGACCAGACGTTTGCCTCGTCACCTCTTTGCTCTATCGAAAGTATTCAAAAGAATCTTAAGATAGCACACTGTGAAGCGACTACCCAGAGAGCGGCCTTTAATGATCAACCCAGAACCCTACGCAATTTGAGTAAACGTAAAAACTACCACTGCAGCGTTTAGGCCTATTGATGGAATAAGGGTCACATGCCCCTGCAGTCGCCGCAAACGGTGCAGAAAGTGAAGGTCCCATTAACACGCCAGTGGGACACATTGGGCATATGGTGGTGGGCCCATATTTCTCTTGACCAACCTAGAATATCTCGGAAGCACATTGTCTTCTGAGGGACACAGCAGCCCTGATATGTCTAGACGGACTGAACTCGCTCATTCGGTGATGAACGATCTTCGTCGTGTGTGGAACAATCCCTGAATTCAAAGTTGCGAATTTACCAATCTGCTGATAAAGGCCATGTCACGAATCGAGTCCTTTCATATGCGCAATCAGCGGCGTATTCTTGTAATTCGTTGATAGGATCTCTTACGTAACGTCGAGGTCTCTACAATGACTAATCTCCCAACGGTATCGAAAGCCTTGGACCGTCGCTGCCTTGCCCTGTTCGGACATGTTGTCCGACTGGATCATGAACCAGCCGGCTGGAAGCGCAGGAGAGGCCATCCCCGAAACAAGTGGAATCAACAGATAGCAATATACTTTTGCTATAGACGAGGTATTGCAGAGCGTTATTTTGACTGGTCATGGTGACGTGCTACCGATGCAACAGGCATCAGATGCCTAGGTGAACATTTATTTTAACTTGCAGTAGGAGGATGTGAACAACAACACTTTGGGCCCTTAACTTACAGTAGGAGGATGTGAACAACACGTTGGGCCCTTAACTTACAGTAGGAGGATGTAAACAACACTTTGGGCCCCTTAACTTACAGTAGGAGGATGTGAACAACACTTTGGGCCCCTTAACTTACAGTAGGAGGATGTGAACAACACTTTGGGCCCCTTAACTTACAGTAGGAGGATGTGAACAACACTTTAGGCCCTTAACTTACAGTAAGAAGGATGTGAACAACACTTTAGGCCTTTAACTTACAGTAGGAAGGATGTGAACAACACTTTGGGCCCCATACTTACCCAGATTATTCTGGTACAAAATGTGTGTGTCTTGATTGACCCCAGTGTCCGTTTCGCGATCGAAAAAATCACGCACCAACTGGCGACCCACCTCGATGACTCGGCTGGAAAACCAGTGCACTAACCACTGCGCTGTCTTGTAAAAGTAAAATCTTTATTATATCTCCGATTGAAAATAAAACCCCACTTTTCTCCATGGTTTTGAACACATGCCTTCGTGGTCAGAGGGGCGACATTCAACCCATTCGGAAAGGCGGTCCACTATAAAAGCTGTAATGATTGATTAATGGAATGAACGTCCCTGAAAGATGGCAACCAATTTTTCATACCCTGTCTCGGAACGGACAACAACAGAATAAGACACCACCTGTACACCTAATTCAAGGTAGGTACCACCAGGCTGTGTTACTGAGGCCTGGCAGACGTGACAGCAGCATATCTACTTCAGGACTGCCTACAGGGCACAGGTCTGACGAGATGGATGTGGTCCACGTCGACTCCCCTCGAAGAGAAACCATACGGCGGTGTTGAGACAGCAGAATTTAATGAAGATATCCGGAATCCCAGTCAAAATGAGCAATGATCACAGAGGGAAAAAAAGAAAAAGAAGAAGAAGAAGAGGATGAAGAAGACAAAGAAGAAAACGAAGAAAAAGGAGAGGAAGAAAATATAAAATAAAACTGAGAGAAAATTTAATTGTAAAATAGAGGGAAAATGGACAAATGGACACAAGGCAAAATAAAGAAAAAATGTAAAGGCAAAATAAAGGAAAAATGCAAACGCAAAATAAAAGGAAACTGTAAAGGCAAAATAAAAAGAATATGTAACGGCAAAATAAAGTAAAATGTAAAGGCAATGTAAATGCAAGATGTAAAGGCAAAATAAAACAAAATGAAAAGGAAAATAAAGGGAAAATGTAAAGGCAAAATAAAGCTAAAATGTAAAGGTAAAATAAAGGGAAAATGTACAGATAAAACCCACAGGAATAATGTAAAGATAAAATAGCTTTCCATGATATATTTAACTTATTAATATCATTATTATTCTCATGTTCTCTCATTTGTTATATCATTATTATTCTCATGTTCTCTCATTTGTTATATCATTATTATTCTCATGCCAACATCATCTCTTAGACATATCTTTTCACTTTCACCTCGTGGTTTTTTCTCTCCATATCTCACATTTTTAATGTTCAACTTCTCTTGTCATTAACATTGTCTCTCAGTTTCACAGCAACACAACCGCATTTCTCCAACAATAACTCTCCCCCTGACTCTTCAATAGGAGCTACATCACGTTCTGGTCGGAGGGTGCCATCATTTGGGCCGTGCAGGGGTTCTTTGCCACCGCCTCTATCACCTTCTGTGACCAAGCATCGTGGCAAAGTCGTATTGCAGCCAAGCCAGTCCAGGGCGTGTTGGGATTCTTCGCAGCCACATACATATGGTTCGCCATTCCATCAACCATCGGAACCACCCTAGGCCTGGCTTACCTCGCCAAGACAGCTGATGTCAATTCCACTTTTGCGTTGAACAGCGACGATATTGATCAAGGTAATTAATGGCGTTTGAGAGAGATTTCACCTGTTTCCGGCTTTCTGGAAAACCGGCTTCTAAGAAATGAGCTGGCTGCCAATCGCACATTTACGGTTTCCGAACAGCATTACGAATTCATAGACACTCTTAAAGAATCAATCAATTAATCAATCAAATAATAGATAATTCATCAATCGTATCTATCCATCGATGAATCGATATAAAATAAATATATCTATCTATCTATCTATCTATCTATCTATCTATCTATCTATCTATTTATCCATCCATTCATCTCTATATTTTTTCTCTAAGAAATGTGATGTAATTTGAAGAATGTATTCATTAGTCTATATTAAAAGCAATCTCAATTAATATGACATAATTTTAACATGTTTACGGTACACAGACTTGCAGTTTTAAAAATAGATGTTTTGACCTTCAAATACGCTCAGTAAACACAAATTCCCGTGCACCAATTAGACACTTTGTCGAATGCGGAAAAACAACAAAAGTCACTCATGCGAAACTGTATAATAGTTATATGCGTAAACGCCAGTGTTTGGAGGAGGGTGCCGTATCAGAGACCACAAGAGACGCCAACATAATCACCCTTTACAAGAAAAAGAGACGGAGGAAACTGCAACAATTACAGGGGAATATCGCTCCTCAACACCGTAGGCAAAGTGTATGCTCGCATCATCCTGAGCAGGCTGCGAAAGTTGGCCGACAGGGTGTCTCCGGAGTCTCAGTGTGGTTTTTGGACAGGAAGGTCCACCGTTGATATGGTCTTTTCACTGAGACAAATGCAAGAGAAATGCAGAGAACAACACATACTAATATTTCTTGCCTTCATTGACCTCACCAAGGCATTCGACCTGGTAACAGAGAGGGTCTTTTTAAAGTATTGTCTAAAGTTGACTGACCACCTAAACTACTGAGCATGATTAGGTCTTTCATCTGGACATGAAAGGTAAAGTGCTGCATGAAAGTCCGGAATCTGAGGTCTTCAACATTAACAGCAGAGTTAAACAAGATTGTGCCCTGGCTCCAACTCTATTCGGCATTTTCTTTGCCATCGTGCTTAGACACGCGTTTGGAACTCCCACAGAGGGGGGGTCTTTCTTTATATTAGGTCTGATGGGAGACTATTCAATCTAACCAGACTGCGAGAAAAAGTCAGAGAAGGGAGACTGTCATTCGGGATATGCTCTTCGCAGACGATGCTGCCCTGGTCGCTCAAGCCGAATTATAGATCCTCATTTATAGGTTGGCAAAATCGTGGACACGCCATCAGCGTACAAAAAACAGAAGTGATGGCTAGGGTGCAGATCCTGCAGATCTTAAAAGACAAAAATCTGGAAGTAGTAAATCACTTCAACTACCTCGGATCTATCATCACCGACAACCTTTCACTCGACGTGGAGCTGGATCTATCATCACCGACAACCTTTCACTGGACGCAGAGCTGGATCTATCATCATCGACAACCTTTCACTGGACTCAGAGCTGGATCTATCATCACCGACAACCTTTCACTGGACGCAGAGCTGGATCTATCATCATCGACAACCTTTCACTGGACTCAGAGCTGGATCTATCATCACTGACAACCTTTCACTGGACCGGAGCTGGATCTATCATTACCGACAACATTTCACTGGACCCAGAGCTGAGCTGGATCTATCATCACCGACAACCTTTCACTGGACGCAGAGCTGGATCTATCATCATCGACAACCTTTCACTGGACTCAGAGCTGGATCTATCATCACCGACAACCTTTCACTGGACGCAGAGCTGGATCTATCATCATCGACAACCTTTCACTGGACTCAGAGCTGGATCTATCATCACTGACAACCTTTCACTGGACCGGAGCTGGATCTATCATTACCGACAACATTTCACTGGACCCAGAGCTGAGCTGGATCTATCATCACCGACAACCTTTCACTGGACACGGAGCTGGATCTATCATCACCGACAACCTTTCACTGGACCGGAGCTGGATCTATCATCACCGACAACCTTTTACTGGACCCAGAGCTGGATCTATCATCACCGACAACCTTTCACTGGACGCCGAGCTGCAGAAGCGATTAGGAATGACCTCATCAGCATTTGCCAGGCTTTCACAGAGAATGTGGAATAACAACATGCTGACCATCTCCTCAAAGGTTGCTGTGTACAGATCCTGTGTGATTAGTACCCTGCTCTATGGCAGCGAAACATGGACACTGTATGTCTCTCGTGATAAAAGGCTAAATGC
Source organism: Ariolimax columbianus (assembly GCA_036924085.1). Lineage (NCBI taxonomy): Eukaryota > Metazoa > Mollusca > Gastropoda > Stylommatophora > Arionidae > Ariolimax > Ariolimax columbianus. Next base: position 29,641,826 of record JAVGWX010000024.1, read on the forward strand.
TTTTTATTTGCGCTGCCTGAGACACATACTTGGAATTTCATGGAGTGACAGAGTGACTAACAGCGACGTGTTGGACCGTGCGAAGATTGCCAGTTAAGTTACGATCTACCGCCAGCGCCGCTTGCGGTGGCTTGGTCACGTGTGCAGAATGGAGGATGGGCGAATACCAAAATAAATTCTAAATGGAGAGCTGACCACAGGCAAACGTAAAATAAGTATAACCTTCCCCTGCTACAAAAATGTTTGCAAGCTTCACCTGAAGGCACTCGATATAAACACCTGCAACTGGGAGGAACTTGCCAAATATAGACTTGACTGGAGGCAGGCTTGACGTGTTTGTCTACAGGCAGGAGAAGACAAGATGCGTCAAGATGCAGACTTCAAAAGTGTGCGGCAAAATCCCCCTCTCCAGCGTGAAGTCCATTGTCTCTCGAGACTGACAGGATGCCAATCAATAGACATGAATAGCTTGAGGTGTGGTTATTGAAGTATATAGTTGCTTTTTCAAACCTTATACTGATATCAATTTCAAAATGAGTTGAATTTATAACTAACTATACAGAAGGTTACCCTTTTATTATAACACTTCTAACCGCATCTGCCCGTGTAGAAGTTGAGGTCTACTAAGAAGTAAGAACCGCTTGTACATAGTCCATGCTTCTCTACCGTTTAATAATGTTGAATATATATAACCTCTGACGAGTCTCATTTCTAATGTATTGGTTATTTGCCTGGCTGCAAATATATTCATCATCAAACTAATTACAATTTTGGTCATTCCAATTCACATCTACCATCGCTTGCACTTATCTGTGCCAGGTACAAGAATGTCTACTACTGCACTATTCAAACAGTGGTCGTATAAATGTTATTTTAAATTGTAATTAGGTCAGTGATATCAACGACATATCAGACATTCCAGTCTTACCCAGAATGAGGTGTTTAACGGCCCTCTCTACGTCTGTTAATGAGAATTGTGCATGTTGCGTTTGAATTTGTGTGTTAAAAGATACGAAAATAAACTGACTATAATTGTGTTTGCTTTCTGCCCCAGGTCTCGTGACAGTCTTCATGGCGCAGTCGGAGATGGGACTTGCCGGAAGCTACCTCGTTCTCACCATGCTAATTATGGCGGTGATGTCATCGGGGTCAGGCGAGGTCATGGCCGTGTCATCCATCATCGTGTACGACATTTATCAAACTCACATCCGGCCATTTAAGTAAGTAATTAATAACATAACCGCACCCACTTCCATTACGGTCATTATAGCTGAGACATAAAGGCTTTTGGCTCTCAAGAAAGTTTCGAAAATTAAAATCACGTGGAATAGGTGGGGAAGTTGCCGAATGGATTGAAAATAGGTTAAAGGGAAGAAGGCGGAGGGTGGGCATAAATAATGAGTACTCTGAGTGGTGTGAAATAAAAAGTGGAGTGCCACAGGGCTCAGTTTTGGGACCAATTTTGTTCTTGATATATAATCCTTGATAAATGATTTGGACATTGATATCGGACCTATGACTGCAACATTTGCTGATGACACAAAACTATGCAGTAGTGCCTCATCTAAAGCAGAAGTGGATATATTGAGATCGGATTTAGATCAAATTCGAGAATGGTCTGTAAGCTGGCCTGTGAAATCGCAAATGAATTTTAAAATAGATAAATATACAGTCATCCACACGAGTAGATCCAATATGGAAAATAATTACAGAATGGGGGAGAACAATATTAGAAAGATAGATAAGGAAAGGGACTTGAGGGTTATAATAGATCATACAGGAAAGGTGAGTGAGCAAGTTCGGGTAGCAGTGAAAAAGACAGATGCAATGTTAGGTATGATAAAAAGAAATATTAAACATAGGAGCAAGGAAGTGATCGTCAAACTGTATAAAGCTTTAGTTAGACCTAGATTGGAGTACTGTGTACAGGTGTGGAGTCCTTATCATAGAGGAGATATAAACATGCTGGAAAGAATACACAAAAGAGCGAAAAAAGTGTGTCGAAGATAACAGTGAAGAACTGGACAACGATGTTTAAAGAAGGACATGTGATCTTCCGAGACCAGGTCAGGAGCATATAGTTGTGTCAGAAAATGCCATCGCTAAAATAGTTGCAGCAATTGGGGAGGACCGTCGCCGGAGCTTACGTTCGCCACACTGCCTGCATTTTGTGATGACTGTCAACTGGTCGACACCCTTTAACTGTTAGAAACAGAATCACAGCTCGGTTATCAACTCTGGACGTATTCCATATCACACCTGCCATGTTTTCAACAGTCTGCCGCGGAACCTACGAGTCGGAGTATAATGAAATTTTGCAAACTTGACGGTTGGTATGTTTTGTTTACATCAGAAGTGACGTCATCGAGCGCATGGTACGTATGTTCACTTGGTGCAGTTGGGTCCTGTTTCATTTGAACACGCCTCGTAGAAACTTGACCACATCGGAAATAGCTGCGGCAAAATGTAAATGAACAGTGTATATGAAAGCCGGAAATGAAATTCAATGCTAAAATTAGCTGGAAAACACGCGGGCTAATTTTAGTTCATCTGATTTTCCCGATGTTGTTTGCCAGTTCCATGATGAAGTGTTGGTAGGTCGGCAAGTCCCTGCGCGTCCGTGACTGGTCCCAAGATTAAACTGCAATTTACCCGTGTTTGTTATTCAACAAATCGAATGTTCTAGAGAGGTTTTTGTGTGTTCTGCCCTAATTCTGTGTGTGCCAATAATGCTACAAATCAGGCGAGGCTGCGGTGGTACTGTGTATTACAAGAAGGTGTTTAAGGGAACACGTGAATATATATGGTCTAACAACGCGGTAAGACGCAGACAGAAGTGGAATCTACGTTACGGCTTAAAGGTCTTTGTAGGGATTGCAGCGTCCAACTCCTCTTGGTTAGACAAAATGCTGTGAATCAGCCTGTATATAGGGGCACCGAGCAGGAAGTCAGATGTCATGATCAGGAGGTGTGATACCTCCGAATTAGTTATCTCTCACCTTCACACCCTCTATAACCTCGCTTCATCCTCCGTAACTCAATATCCTGCTATTCGCCTCATCGTCACTTCTTCGACGGCCTCCCATTATGTATACTCTCTCATCCTCCTCTTTCTCCGTAGCGGACTTCATCCTCACGCCCCCTAACCTATCACTCCTCTTTCTCCGTAGCTGACTTCATCCACACATACCTCACTCCCTCCTCTGCCTCCGTAGCTGACTTCATCCACACAAACCTCACTCACTCCTCTGCCTCCGTAGCTGACTTCATCCACACGAACACCCCCATCCACCCCTTCCCCCTAACCTCCTCTGCCTCTGTAGCTGACCCCTCTCCCACCTCACTTCCCCTTCGCCCACACATCTAACCATCTCCCATCTCCACAGTCTCACTTCCTCCATACCTCTAACAATCTCCTATTCCACTCTCTCGATATCCTTACATCCTCATGCACGCAACCACCCCCCTCCTCCTACCCTCATCCCTCCTCCCCCCTCACTCTCTCTCCCACTCTCTCTCTCCTTCCGCCACTGAATACCCCACAAATTAGTGTCAGCGCCCAATCTAAAGTGCTCAGTACTACCAGCCACGCATTTAACACATTCAAAGATGTCTCCTCTCACTGAGGACACATCAGTTGCCATTCACGCTCGAGTGACTACCTCAATGTCCAGGATAATGACTCTACTGTAGGACCCTCGACTCCCCCCTTCGGAGCCTCGGTCCATTTGATAACCACAAACACCAGAATACAAGCATAGTCATTGATTGAGTCTTCTTGAAAAAATCGTCAAAGCACGTATCCGTTCCCCGTTCCCCATTCCTCTCCATCTCGACATATGTCAATCTGAACGTAAGAGGTAACGGCAGCTTCGTATTTAACACTGCAGTCGGGGATAAAGTGCTAAAAGTGCAGTTACTGTGAGATGGGGTGGATGTGTGGACTGGAGGCGGGGTGAGAGTAATCGGTTCCCTTTTTTAGTATGCAGCAAAGGTAAGCAAACAGACTGTTGCCATCGAAGAGGAGGCAGTGTTAGAGAGATATCAGTGTATGAGTTATAAGTTTCGAGAGACATCAGTGTATGATATGTAAGGTAAGAGAGACATCAGTGTATGCGATGTAAGGTTAGAGAGACATCAGTGTAAATGATGTAAGGTAAGAGAGACATCAGTGTATGAGATGTAAGGTAAGAGAGACATCAGTGTATATCATGTAAGGTTAGAGAGACATCAGTGTATATCATGTAAGGTTAGAGAGACATCAGTGTATGAGATGTAAGGTAAGAGAGACATCAGTGTATAAGATGTAAGGTTACAAATACATCCGTGTATGAGATGTAAGGTTACAAATACATCAGTGTATGAGATGTAAGGTGAGAGAGACACCAGTGTATGAGATGTAAGGTTAGAGAGACATCATTATATGAGATGTAAGGTTACAAATACATCCGTGTATGAGATGTAAGGTTACAAATACATCAGTGTATGAGATGTAAGGTGAGAGAGACATCAGTGTATGAGATGTAAGGTTACAAATACATCAGTGTATGAGATGTAAGGTGAGAGAGACATCAGTGTATGAGATGTAAGGTTACAAATACATCAGTGTATGAGATGTAAGGTTAGAGAGACATCATTATATGAGATGTAAGGTTACAAATACATCCGTGTATGAGATGTAAGGTTACAAATACATCCGTGTATGAGATGTAAGGTTACAAATACATCAGTGTATGAGATGTAAGGTGAGAGAGACACCAGTGTATGAGATGTAAGGTTACAAATACATCCGTGTATGAGATGTAAGGTTACAAATACATCCGTGTATGAGATGTAAGGTTACAAATACATCAGTGTATGAGATGTAAGGTGAGAGAGACATCAGTGTATGAGATGTAAGGTTACAAATACATCCGTGTATGAGATGTAAGGTTACAAATACATCAGTGTATGAGATGTAAGGTGAGAGAGACATCAGTGTATGAGATGTAAGGTTACAAATACATCCGTGTATGAGATGTAAGGTTACAAATACATCAGTGTATGAGATGTAAGGTGAGAGAGACATCAATGTATGAGATGTGAGGTTAGAGAAGCATCCTTTTAACCTTTTTTGTTATATTTCTGTACATTTTCACCTTTTTCCTCATTTTTTCTTTCTCCAATTCTTCTATTGTATCTTCTCTTTCTGGCTTTTTTTCGGTTCCGTTCTTCTACTTTTCTTTATTTGTACGTGGTTTTTTTCTATCCTATTTTTATGCTTTTTTCCATTTTTCTGTTTTTTGTGTGTCTTATTTCTGTTCTCCTACTTTTCTTTTTTCTGTATTATTTTCTTCCCATTTTTCAACTTTCTTGTGTTATATTTGCATTTATTTTCTTCCCATTTTTCAACTTTCTTGTGTTATATTTGCATTTATTTTCTTCCCATTTTTCAACTTTCTTGTGTTATATTTGCATTTATTTTCTTCCCATTTTTCAACTTTCTTGTGTTATATTTGCATTTATTTTCTTCCCATTTTTCAACTTTCTTGTGTTATATTTGCATTTATTTTCTTCCCATTTTTCAACTTTCTTGTGTTATATTTGCATTTATTTTCTTCCCATTTTTCAACTTTCTTGTGTTATATTTGCATTTATTTTCTTCCCATTTTTCAACTTTCTTGTGTTATATTTGCATTTATTTTCTTCCCATTTTTCAACTTTCTTGTGTTATATTTGCATTTATTTTCTTCCCATTTTTCAACTTTCTTGTGTTATATTTGCATTTATTTTCTTCCCATTTTTCAACTTTCTTGTTTTATATTTGCATTTATTTTCTTCCCATTTTTCAACTTTCTTGTGTTATATTTGCATTTATTTTCTTCCCATTTTTCAACTTTCTTGTGTTATATTTGCATTTATTTTCTTCCCATTTTCCAACTTTCTTGTGTTATATTTGCATTTATTTTCTTCCCATTTTTCAACTTTCTTGTGTTATATTTGCATTTATTTTCTTCCCATTTTTCAACTTTCTTGTGTTATATTTGCATTTATTTTCTTCCCATTTTTCAACTTTCTTGTGTTATATTTGCATTTATTTTCTTCCCATTTTTCAACTTTCTTGTGTTATATTTGCATTTATTTTCTTCCCATTTTTCTACATTTCTTCTTTTCTTCATTTTTCTTATTCTTCCCAATCTGTTATTTCCTCTTCACATTCTTTTAGCTTTCTTTCTTCTGTTTTTTTAAATGTTTCATCCTTTTCCTTTTTTTCTTGTTCTCATCCTTCTACTTTTTCTTTCTATGCATCTACTTCCTAATCTTCATCTTCTTCTGTACAGAACAATGTATTTGCCATCTCCGTACAGAACCCTGTTAGCTAACATTTATATTACATTTAGTACTGGGCTGTAGACGACGATCAGTTAGATAAGGTAAGCCACGTAAGCTGAAGTGACTTGATCCCCGACAGCAGTATGGCATATGGGCACACATACAGAAGTCACTTCATCCCTGACAGCAGTCTGGTATACGAGGCTATATATAAATTGTAATACGTTACCTGGAGACAATAACAATGTTATTACTAGTGATACGAATTATCATCAACATCATCACCACCATCACTACCACCATCATCATCATCATCACCATCATCACCAACATCATAATGACCACCATCACTACCACCACCATCACTACCATCATTACCACCACCATCACTACCATCATTACCACCATCATCACCAACATCATAATGACCACCATCACTACCATCACCATCACTACCATCACCACCACCACATCATCATCATCACCATCATCATCACCACCATCACCATCACCATCATCACCACCACATCATCACCATCACCACCACCACCACCACCATCACCATCACCATCACCACCATTACTACCATCATCATAATCAACACCACAACTATCACCATCACCACAATCACCACCACCATCACCATCATCATCATCATCATCACCACCATCACCATCATCACCACCACCATCACCATCACCACCATTACTACCACCATTACCATCACCACCATTACTACCACCATCATAATCAACACCACAACTATCACCATCACCACAATCACCACCACCATCACCATCATCACCACCACCATCACCATCACCATCATCATCACCACCACCACCACCACCACCACCATAATTAACCATACCACTTCAGATGATGAAGTGTATGTCCAATTCTCCATTGGGTTTATCCTAATCAGCTTGTAGGGAATCGAGAATCGGTTTGTTTGCGGGGCAGATTCCGCAGCTATGAGTTTTACATGAAGAGGTTGCTAACCCCATGCACAAATTTCCCTAGTCGCCTGTCATGGTGGGCAGGTAATAATAAAACAATGTCTCGTGTGTGTCACCACCACCACCACCACCACCACCACCACTGGGAACCACTCATCTTTTTATGCAAGTCCTTTCGAGGGGCGATCATCAGTGCGAGCAGACGGCGGGGATCTTGACCATTTGATGTACAAACAAATCTGACAATCCAGGCGGATACTCAGCAGCTCGCAGCGACTATTCAATGATGAGGAATTTACTACAACCACAGCGTTTTGTAGGACAAAAAATATGCAAACTATCAGCCAGCATTGCAAGACAGTCTCTGTTTTGGAATACCCAGGGTAAGAAATATAATAATAATTAATTAATTCGCTCCACGTCGTTTATGAGGACCACCAGCATCATCCCATGTCGAGCTACATCCCTGAGTATGTGAGCGTGCTGGTGACTGATCAAGCCAATGCTAGCATGGATAATTCTATGACACGACTGGCAAACATAGTTCGCAGCTGCAACTGGTATTTCCTCTGCTCTAGACTTCCTGATTGCGCGTCTTTCCTGGGAATCCTAAGCACGGAGACCCTCACTAAGTTCAACCCCGTTTTATTCTTCATTTTCATCTTCTTCCCCTTTTTCTTCGTATTCTTTGTCTTCTTCTTCTTCTTCTACTTCTTCTTCTTCTTCTTATTCTTCTTCTTCTTCTTCTTCTTCTTCTTCTTCTTCTTCTTTTGCTTCTTCTTCTTCTTCTGCTTCTTCTGCTTCTTCTTCTTATTCTTCTTCTTCGTCTTCTTCTTCTGCTTCTTCTTCTTCTTCTTATTCTTCTTCTTCGTCTTCTTCTTCTGCTTCTTCTTCTTCTTCTTCTTCTTCTTCTTCTGCTTCTTCTGCTTCTTCTTCTTATTCTTCTTCTTCGTCTTCTTCTTCTGCTTCTTCTTCTTCTTCTGCTTCTTCTTCTTATTCTTCTTCTTCTACTTCTTCTTCTTCTTCTACTTCTTCTTCTTCTTCTTCTTCTTCTTCTTCTTCTTCTCCTTCTACTTCTTCTTTTTCTTCTACTACTACTTCTTTTGCTTCTTCCTCTTCTTCGTCTTCTTCTTCTTCTTCCAGGTTTTCCCAGATGTCTATTTAACAGCACTTAAGGAACTCCTTCAGACCGCCCTAGAGACGATTTGTTGGACGTCCATGTTTTCGTTACCCTTCACTCAGTTCGCTGTACAGGAGCCTCTTTGGAAGCCTATCGGTTGACATCTCAATTGGGTTTTTTTTGCTTTTCACATTGGCATGAATACCTGACATGTTGGCTCTGGATAGTACTTCTTTACTTGTGATATGGTTATGCCAGCGGATATGCAGTAAGCGTCTCAGACGAGTCATGTGGAGTTGATTTAGCCTCCTGACGTCTTCAGCGTAGACCGTCCAGCTCTCACACTCGTAGAGCATGAGGAGGTTGCTGACACAGTAGACTTGGTCGTTATGCTCATTCCTCGAGGTCCCCACGCCGTTGATCGCTTGTGATAAAAAGATGTGATTACTTTCGTACTTCCTGTCCAAGCACCACGTTATACAGTATGCATCCATTATCCAGCGACATGGATTACCTTGTCATCTGCCTCCAGCATGTCGCACCTATTTCATGTTTCCTAAAGATTGGTGCAGGTCATCAGGTAGTCTGGGTCCTGTATTGTGCCACAGTCACGTGTGCCATCATCTGTGTATCCTCATCGTTCCATATCCCTCTTGCACCGTGATACACCAGTTCGGAGTCTGTTCAGCGACTTCCATGTTGTGTATGGTAGATGATGTCCGGGGTCAGGTTCCTCCCGATGTTCCATTTCTGGGGCCTGCATCAATTCGTGCCATCTCTGGTTCCTGCATCAATTCGTGCCATCTCTGGGGCCTGCATCAATTTGTGCCATCTCTGGGGCTTGCATCAATGTGTGCCATCTCTGGGGCCTACATCAGTTTGTGCCATCTCTGGTTCCTGCATCAATTCGTGCCATCTCTGGGGCCTACATCAGTTTGTGCCATCTCTGGGGCCTGCATCAATTTGTGCCATCTCTGGGGCTTGCATCAATGTGTGCCATCTCTGGGACCTGCATCAATTTGTGCCATCTCTGGGGCCTGCATCAATTTGTGCCATCTCTCGATACGGCGATTTTCTAGACTTGTCTGTATCCGCTTTGTTGATTTTAGGACGCTGTGCTGACACTTTCTGTTTTATTCGCCACCTCATCAGCAATTTACACTGATCACGACAGCGAATTTCCGATGTAGACACATGCTTCAACCTCATGTAATTTCTGCCTGTCCCCCCCCCCCCCCCTCATTATAACCACGATAAGCGAACTCTGTTTTGCGAATGACTGTGCTCTGAACTGTATCTCAGAATGAGGTAGGCAGAAGAGCATGGGCCCGTTCTCTGCTGCTTGTGACAACTTTGGATTGACCATTAGCATAAAGAAAACTGAGAAAACTGAGAACATGTACTAAACCAGCACCAGAGACATCGTATAAGAGATATAGAGTGAGACCAAAATCATATAGACGACAGACCATAGAAAAGGCGACATGGAAAGACCTGGATCTCATAAACTTAACTTAACGTCTTTATGCAGGTTTAGAAGACCCTGCAAAGTCTGTATACAACCAGTTACATTTACATCACCTTGCTCTAAAAGCGATGCGCATCCAATTTATTCTTAAATGCATTAACTGTCCCTGCCTCCACTACCTCCCTTGGCAATGCATTCCAAGCAGTCACCACTCTCTGACTAAAAAAATATTTCCTATTATCTAATCTGGACCTCTCTTTAATCAACTTGTAGCTATGCCCTCTTGTTCTTGTGGGTGGCTGAATTTTAAAAAAAACTTGTTATAGTCTAATTTATCCATTCCTCTGATCATCTTATGAACCTGTATTAAGCTTTCACGAATTCTTCTCTTTTCTAGACACTGTAGGCCGGTTTTCTGAGTATTTCCTCATAACTGTAATTCTGGAATCCCACTATCAGCTTTGTCGCTCTTTTGTGTATTCTTTCAAGCATGTTTATATCCCCTCTATGATAAGGACTCCACACCTGTACACAGTACTCCAATCTAGGTCTAACTAATGTTTTATACAGTTTGACTGACTTCCTTGCTCCTATGTTTAATATTTCCTTTTTATCATACCTAACAATGCATTTGCGTTTTTCACTGCTACCTTAACTTGCTCACTCACCTTACATGTATGATCTATTATAACCCCTAGGTCCCTTTCCTAATCTATCTTTCTAATATTGTTTTCTCCCATTCTGTAAATATGTTCCATATTGGATCTACCCATGTGGATGAATGTACATTTATCTACATTAAACTCCATTTACCAGCTTACAGAACATTCTAGAATTTTATCTAAATCCGACCTCAATATATCCACTTCTGCTTTAGATGAGACACTACTGCATAGTTTTGTGTCATCAGCAAATTTTGCAATCATGGATCCCATATCAATGTCCAAATCATTTATATAGATCAAGAACAAAATAGGTTCCCAAACCGAGCCCTGTGGAACTCCACTTTTCACTTCACTGCTTTTTCATTTCTAAGAACAGGTAAACGGCGTTATATATTCATAACCTATGCTCCGTGCGGCGCTAACTGTTTTTGATCGATTTATGAATGCCAGATATAATTGGAACGCTGTATCGATTTCCAATGATCAGATATCTGATGGGGCTAACTAATTGATCTGCTAATGACATGCGACTAATCGAGGTTACAGAGACTGGTGCCAATACTGAAGGAGATCGCGTGATATGTGATTCTTGGCAGGTCATTTCCGCGCATTTCTGATCCTTCCTCATCATTATCTTCTTCTTCTTCTGCTTCTTCTTCTTCTTCTTCTTCTTCTTCTTCTTCTTCTTCTTCTTCTTGTTCTTCTTCTTCTTTTTCTTCTTCTTCAATTTCTTTTTCTTCTTCGTTTTCTTCTTCATCTTCCTCTTTTTCTTCTTCTTCTTCTTTTTCTTCTTCTTCTTCTTTTTCTTCTTCCTCAACTTCTTCTTCTTCTTTTTCTTCTTCTTCTTTTTTTTCTCTTTTTCTTCAACTTCTTCTTCTTCTTCTTCTTCTTCTTCCTCTTATTCTTATTCTTCTTCTTCTTCTTCCTCTTCTTCTTCAACTTCAACTGTTTTTATTGTTTTTCTTCTTCATTTTCATCTTCTTCCCCTTTTTCTTCGTATTCTTTGTCTCCTTCTTTTTCTTCTTCTTATTGTTATTATTATTTTTCAACTTCTTATATATCTTCTTTTTGTTCTTGTTCTTCTTCGTCATTTTCATCTTCTTCTCCGTCTTCTTCTTCTTCTTCTCCTTCTTCTCTTTCTTCTTCTTCTTCTTGACCTCCATCTTGTTCTTGTTCTTCTTGTTGTTCTGTTTGCTGCTGTTCTTCTTCTACATTTTCATCTTTTTCTCCTTCTCCTTTTTTCGTCTTCTTCTTCTTCTTCTTCTTCTCCGTCTTCTTCTTCTTCGTTTTTCTTATTATTATAATTTTTTTAGTATTATTCATTTTGTTCTTCTTCGTGTTATTGTTATTCTCATTTATCTTCTACTTTTGATTCTTCTTCTTCTTCATCTTCTTCTTCTTCTTCTTCTTCTTCTTCCTCTTCTTGTGTGTGTGCATATATATATATATATATATATATATATATATATATATATGCAGGCAGTGTATGGTGACAAAAGTGTGTCAAAGACAACAGTGAAGAACTGGCCAACGATGTTTAAAGAAGGATGTGAGTTAACGAAAGATCTTCCGAGACCAGGTCAGGCGCATATTGTTGCGTCAGAAGATGCCATCGCCAAAGTTGATGCAGCAATTCGGGTGGACCGTCGCCGGAGGTTACGTTCGCTACACTTTTGTCACCATACACTGCCTGCATTCTGCGATGAATGTCAACTGGTCGACATCCTTCAGCTGTTAGAAACCTAATCACCGCTCGCTGATCAACACTGGACAGATTCCGTATCACACCCGCCATGTTTTCAATGGTCTGCTGAGGAAACTATGAGTCGGAGGACAATGCAATTTTGCAAACTTGACGTCTGGTATATGCTATTTTTATCAGAAGGGACGTCATTATGCGCATCGTACCTATGTTCAATTGGTGCAGTTAGGTCCGGTTTCATTTGAACACGCCTCGTATGTCTGGATTTTGTGTCTCTTTGCCGTTTTATTTATTAATTTATTTATGTGCGCCTGTCTCTTTGTTTATTAATGTGTATGTCAATCTATCTATTAATATGTATGTCAGGTTATTTCTCTGATCTGTCCGAGTGTTTGTCTATCAGTATCTTTGTCTTTCTATCTATTCACTAGTCAGTCGATTTGTCTAGCTCTCAGCCTGTATGCCTATTCATCTGAAAGTCTGTCTCTCTGTTCATCTGAAAGTCTGTCTCGCTGTTCATCTGTAAGTCTGTCTCGCTGTTCATCTGAAAGTCTGTCTCTCTGTTTTCCTGAAATATGTTTGGGATATTTTTGTCCAATGCAATCTTGCAAATAAAGGGCAGCTACTCTGAACTCAGCAAGGGTTCGTCATGTGTGAACGTGGAATAGTGTAAACCCAGAAGGTGGAAAGTCTTCTACTTTCAAAAGTGGACTTTTACGACATGCTCTTAGCCTGTCTAGATGATAATCTAATTTTCGACAAACACACATATATCTCACAGAATCCCACAGAACTCGGCAAGCATCAAATTTATTTATTTTTTTTAAGTTTACAAACAAACAAAACTTTAAATGTAATCAATTATTTTCCCAAGATTCTAAAAGGGGGGAAACAATAAATCTCTCTGTTTTCCAGGGCTGGGCACAGGACTGGCCACTGTATCCTGTGTGGGGAAGTCAAGCCAAGAGAAGCAGCATCTGACACGCCTGAAAAGAACAACGAGGACTCGTCGAGGGCCAAGTCCTGCCAGTGCCCCCTGGTTTCTGAGTGCACTTACTGTATTGAGGACCAGAGAAA
>JAVGWX010000024.1:29660128-29672628 GCA_036924085.1 Ariolimax columbianus
GGTCTCTGCATCGATTATTTGGGAAACACACTTTCCATTGAGAAATGGGAAATTCGTGTATACGGATTTTTGTTTAATACTCATGAATTCCAGCTGACAAAATCAAGGGCTGGGAGGTAACAGAGACGCACAAGCTGTACAATAGTCAAAGTGGAGTCAGATTAAGGACAGGAAAGAACAGCGAGCAGAGACAATGCAGCGTACTGCGACATAGTGCAGTAATTAGGAAATCGTAGGGGCAAGAAAGTAGTAGGTGAAGTAGTAGTGGGTGGTGATGATGATGGTGTTAGCAGGGATGGTGGTTGAGGGAGTAGTGGAAGGGGCAGTAGTAGTGGTTGTGGTAGAAGCGGTGGTAATAGGTAAAGTTGTAATAGTAGTAGTAGTAGTAGTAGTAGTAGTAGTAGTAGTAGTAGTAGGGGTGGTAGTAGTAGTAGTAGTAGTAGCAGAGGTGGTGGTGGTAGTAGTAGAGGTGGTGGTAGTAGTAGTAGAGGTAGTAGTGGTGGTGGTAGTAGTAGTAGAGGTAGTAGTGGTGGTGGTGGTAGTAGTAGTAGAGGTAGTAGTGGTGGTGGTGGTAGTAGGCGTGGTGGTAGTAGTAGTAGAGGTAGTAGTGGTGGTGGTAGTAGTAGTAGAGGTAGTAGTGGTGGTGGTGGTAGTAGGCGTGGTGGTAGTAGTAGTAGAGGTAGTAGTGGTGGTGGTAGTAGTAGTAGAGGTTGTAGTGGTGGTGGTAGTAGTAGTAGAGGTAGTAGTGGTGGTGGTAGTAGTAGTAGAGGTTGTAGTGGTGGTGGTAGTAGTAGTAGAGGTAGTAGTGGTGGTGGTAGTAGTAGTAGAGGTTGTAGTGGTGGTGGTAGTAGTAGTAGAGGTAGTAGTGGTGGTGGTAGTAGTAGTAGAGGTTGTAGTGGTGGTGGTAGTAGTAGTAGAGGTAGTAGTGGTGGTGGTGGTAGTAGTAGAGGTAGTAGTGGTGGTGGTGGTAGTAGTAGAGGTAGTAGTGGTGGTGGTGGTAGTAGGCGTGGTGGTAGTAGTAGTAGAGGTAGTAGTGGTGGTGGTAGTAGTAGTAGTAGTAGTAGTAGTAGTAGTAGTAGGGGTGGTAGTAGTAGTAGTAGTAGTAGCAGAGGTGGTGGTGGTAGTAGTAGAGGTGGTGGTAGTAGTAGTAGAGGTAGTAGTGGTGGTGGTAGTAGTAGTAGAGGTAGTAGTGGTGGTGGTGGTAGTAGTAGTAGAGGTAGTAGTGGTGGTGGTGGTAGTAGGCGTGGTGGTAGTAGTAGTAGAGGTAGTAGTGGTGGTGGTAGTAGTAGTAGAGGTAGTAGTGGTGGTGGTGGTAGTAGGCGTGGTGGTAGTAGTAGTAGAGGTAGTAGTGGTGGTGGTAGTAGTAGTAGAGGTAGTAGTGGTGGTGGTGGTAGTAGGCGTGGTGGTAGTAGTAGTAGAGGTAGTAGTGGTGGTGGTAGTAGTAGTAGAGGTTGTAGTGGTGGTGGTAGTAGGCGTGGTGGTAGTAGTAGTAGAGGTAGTAGTGGTGGTGGTAGTAGTAGTAGAGGTTGTAGTGGTGGTGGTAGTAGTAGTAGAGGTTGTAGTGGTGGTGGTAGTAGTAGTAGAGGTTGTAGTGGTGGTGGTAGTAGTAGTAGAGGTTGTAGTGGTGGTGGTAGTAGTAGTAGAGGTTGTAGTGGTGGTGGTAGTAGTAGTAGAGGTTGTAGTGGTGGTGGTAGTAGTAGTAGAGGTTGTAGTGGTGGTGGTAGTAGGCGTGGTGGTAGTAGTAGTAGAGGTAGTAGTGGTGGTGGTAGTAGTAGTAGAGGTTGTAGTGGTGGTGGTAGTAGTAGTAGAGGTAGTAGTGGTGGTGGTAGTAGTAGTAGAGGTTGTAGTGGTGGTGGTAGTAGTAGTAGAGGTTGTAGTGGTGGTGGTAGTAGTAGTAGAGGTTGTAGTGGTGGTGGTAGTAGTAGTAGAGGTTGTAGTGGTGGTGGTAGTAGGCGTGGTGGTAGTAGTAGGGGTGGTGGTAGTAGTAGAGGTAGTAGTGGTGGTGGTAGTAGTAGTAGTATTTAATATTATTGTTATTATTTGTATTATTTGTAGTAGTAGTGGTAGTGGCAGTGGTGGTAGTAGTAAAGTAGTGGTAGTAATAGTAGTATTAGTGACAGTAGTAGCAGTAGTATTAGTAATGGTGGTGGGGGTGGTAGTAGTATGAATAGTTTAGTAGTAATAGCAGTATTAGTGGTAGTAGCTTTAGATGTAGCAGTAGTAGTAGTGGTACTATTATAGTGGATTAGTAGAGATAGTAGTAATTGTAGGCCGTAGTAGTAGTAGTAGGCAGTAGTAGTAGTAGCAGTAGTAGTAGCAGTAGTAGTAGCAGTAGTAGTAGCAGTAGTAGTAGGCAATAGTAGTGATAATAGTAGTAGTAGTAGTGGGGGTGGTAAAGGTAGTAGTAGTTGCAGTAGTAGTAGTGGTATAGTGGGGGTAATAGTGATATTAGTTGTAGTAGTATTGTAGTAGTGGTTATTGTAGTAGTAGTAGTAGTAGTGGCAGCAGTAGTAGTATTATTACTAGTATAGCAGTAGTAGTAGTAGCAATAGTAGTAGTAGTAGTAGTTGTTGTTGTTGTTCTTGTTGTAATCCTAGCAGCAGTAACATGATTAGTAATATTAGTAGTAGTAGTATTAACACTATTGCTGATGCTGGCAGCTGTTCCAGTAGTAATAATGATGTTGCTAATATGTGTAGCAGCAACAGTGGTTGTCATTTATGTAACAACTACAGCCATGGAACAGCCAATTGACTAGCTCAGCCATTTCTTACACACTCAGATGCCCCTTCCATGGCGACTACCGCTCTTACCTGGACTCTCTGGTCACGTTCAAGTCCTGGTGCATCCTCTGGGTGACCCTTGGACTTCTGCCAGTTGGGATGGTCATTCTTGTGTCAGGGGTGGACCTTAACTACGTGATGCTCTGTGGCTTTATCCTGACCACCCCTAGCTTCCCGCCAGCGTTGATGGCCATCATCTGGAGCAAGACGTCTGCCCTGGGCGTCATTGTGGGTAAGTTGGAAGGCGTTCTGCCATCTTTGGTTGTTGTTTGGGGGGGGGGGGGGGGGGGGGGTTTGCAGCATTCACAGAGCTAGCATCCTCGCTTCGGAGGCGCTTCTCAGCACGGACATTAAACACGAATGGTTGGGAATATTAGATATGGATATTGTGGATATTAGTTATGGATATTGTGGATATTAGATTTGGAAATTGTGGATATTAGATATGGAAATTTGGATATTAGATATGGAAATTGTGGATATTAGATATGGATATTGTGGATATCAGATATGGATATTGTGGAAATTAGATATGCATATTGTGGATGTTAGATATGCATATTGTGGATATTAGATATGGATATTGTGGATATCAGATATGGATATTGTGGATATTAGATATGCATATTGTGGATATTAGATATGGAAATTGTGGGTATTAAATATGGAAATTATGGATATTAGATATGGAAATTGTGGATATTAGATATGGAAATTGTGGATATAAGATATGGATATTGTGGATATTAGATATGCATATTGTGGATATTAGATATGGATATTGTGGATGTTAGATATACATATTGTGGATATTAGATATGGATATTGTGGATATCAGATATGGATATTGTGGATATTAGATATGCATATTGTGGATATTATATATGGAAATTGTGGGTATTAAATATGGAAATTATGGATATTAGATATGGAAATTATGGATATTAGATATGGAAATTATGGATATTAGATATGGAAATTATGGATATTAGATATGGATTTTGTGGGTTTTAGATATGGAAATTATGGATATTAGAAATGGATAGTGTGGGTTTTAGATATGGAAATTATGGATATTAGATATGGATATTGTGGGTTTTAGATATGGAAATTATGGATATCAGATATGGATATTGTGGGTATTAGATATGGAAATTATGGATATTAGATATGGATATTGTGGATATTAGATATGGATAGTGGAGATATTAGATATGGATATTGTGGATATTAGATATGGATAGTGGAGATAATAGATATCGATTGGTTGGGATTTTATATATCGATAGTGAATATTAGATATTGATAATGTGCATATTTGATATTGATAGTGGGGAAATTAGATAGGGATATTAGATAGGGATATTAGATAGGGATATTAGATCGGGATATTAGATAGGGATATTAGATAGGGATATTAGATAGGGATATTAGATAGGGATATTAGATAGGGATATTAGATAGGGATATTAGATAGGGATATTAGATAGGGATATTAGATAGGGATATTAGATAGGGATATTAGATAGGGATATTAGATAGGGATATTAGAAACATATTGGTATAAAAACATTAGTGGCCTGGGAAGGGGGCAGAGATAGACGGAGGAGAAGACATCACGGAGGTCTGAGGTGACAACGACGGAGGCGAGAGTTCTAGCCAGAGATCGAGAGTCTTACAGATCGGCTGTTGTGAGAGCGACGTTCTGGCTAGAGATGGAGTCTTACAGATCGGCTGTTGTGAGAGCGACGTTCTGGCCAGAGATCGAGTCTTACAGATCGGCTGTTGTGAGAGTGATGTTCTGGCTAGAGATGGAGTCTAACAGATCGGCTGTTGTGAGAGCGACGTTCTGGCTAGAGATCGGGTCTTACAGATCGGCTGTTGTGAGAGTGACGTTCTGGCTAGAGATCGGGTCTTACAGATCGGCTGTTGTGAGAGTGATGTTCTGGCTAGAGATCGAATCTAACAGACCGGCTGTTGTGATAGCGACGTTCTCGCTAGATATCGAATCTAACAGACCGGCTGTTGTGAGAGCGACGTTCTGGCTAGAGATCCGAGGTTTTCAGATCAGCTGTTGTGACAGCGACGTTCTGTAAAAGACATTATACATGCTAATGGTGATCTTTTTTTTTTAATCCCCTTCACCTGACCAGGCTTTTACCCCAGTCTTAATCTCAGTCAACCTGTACATCTACAAGACTGGTTGCCCTTTTTGCAGGTTCCAATTCTTGTGCGAGTTGGTGAAAGCCGGTAGGTCCATTTCTTTTCTTAGCGAGCTACGCTCGATCAGTACAGAGTTTTTTTGGTTTTGTGCTCAGTTTCCAGTCGGTTCTGTCTCGGACACGGGTTGTCCAGTAGAAGGCTAGCTTGTTTGTTTCAGAATCACGAGTGCTGTACAGCTCGAGCGAAATTTCCCACCTAGCTGGGGGGTCTGCCAGTTGGTGTTTTTTAGTCTCCCCTGTACCACAGAGTGGTTTCTATGCTGCAGCGTTCGTCTGTCCATCTGACTGCATGACCAGCCCAGCGGGGCTTGGAGTTGTTGACATGATGGATGCCGTCCTTGACCTGTGACAATGCCCGGATGTCAGTGTTGTGTATGTCCATCTGGGGATGTAGCCTAAGTGAAAGCAACTAATATTTGAAACTAATCTTCGTGCAGGGAGCATCAGCGGATTGGTTGGAGGCATCACTGCAAACTTCATCACAGCATCAACATTTGAAGGGGGGTTAAGTGACTTCTTGCGGAATACATCCAAGGATTACTCAGTCCTTGCTGGGTCAACCGCCAGCTTTGGACTGTCTCTCATTCTGACAATCGTTGTCTCGCTACTGACCAACAATGTAAGTATGTCTGTCTGTCTGCTTGTCTGTCCGTCTTCTGTCTGTCTGTCTGTCTGCTTGTCTGTCCGTCTTCTGTCTGTCTGTCTGTCTGCTTGTCTGTCCGTCTTCTGTCTGTCTGTCTGTCTCTCATTCTGACAATCGTTGTCTCGCTACTGACCAACAATGTAAGTATGTCTGTCTGCTTGTCTGTCCGTATTCTGTCTATCTGTCTGTCTGTCTGTCTCTCATTCTGACAATCATTGTATCGCTACTGACAAACAACGTACGTCTGTTTATCTGTCTGTCTGCATGCATGCCTTCTGTCAATCTGTTTGACTGTCTGTCTATATGTCTCTCTGTCTGTCTATCATACTGGTAATCAGTGATTCACTACTGATCAACAACTATTAAGTCTGTCTCTCTCTCAGACCGACAGTCAAGTAGGAGCCTTAGTCATCTGTACGCCGACAACTACACAACGTTTTCTAACTTAGAATCCTTCAGACGTCAATGAAAAATATTTATTCTTTAGCACCCAAATCGATCGGTTGTTTCTTTAATCGATCAATTGAATGATTTGTTCATAAATTGACTGATAAGGTCATTTATGGGGTAGGGGTTTGGTTAATTAATTGGATGACTGATTTACTATATGACTGATCCATTAATTTCCTGTTTGAATAATCAGTTGATCGATGAATAGATAATTAGGTCTATTGTTCTATTTGTCTGATTGATTGTTTGACGTAATATATAGTTTGACACTTGATTTATTGATTGATTGATTGATTGATTATCTGTTTGACATATACATTGATCGTTTAATCGACTGATGGCTTCTAGATTGAACGATTTTCGAGTAACTGGTTTTCTTGTACAACTGTTGATTGCATAGTTGATAAATTGTACCAAGCAATTGATAAAATCTGACAATGAATATTTAAAGATAAGATCGATTTATCATGATACCATTTAATCGATATTGTGATTGGTTCTGACCAAATATAACCCTTCAGTGATGACTTTTACACAATCAGTTGCACAATTTCAAGCGGGCATCAAATGCAGTTATCGTGCACTTACGATCTAAAATGTAGTTGAACAGGTAGCCATTAGGTCATTTCCTGTTTCAGACGCGTCTGTGCGTACTTATTTTGAAAGTTTAACACCAAGATGAATGAAGCCACCATCTTTGATCTTCTAATTCGCTGACTACTGAGCCATTTGCGCATGCCCAGAATAAGACGTGCAGTCCGCCATGTCGGAGTTTCCGGTGGCGAGCAGCAATTTTGGGCTTACAATCAACACTAGGAAAACTGAGGTATTTCCCAAGCTTCCTGATAGGAAGGCGTTTAACCAAGCAAGCATTACTGTATAGAATGAATGTCTCCAGGAAGTTGACAGCTTCAATTTGACCTATATAGGGCCAGAGAAGCGAGACAGGGTCAGAGAAGTTAGATAGGGTCAGAGAAGATAGACGGGGTCAGAGAAGCTAGACGGGATTAGAGAAGCTAGATAGGGTCAGAGAAGCTAGACAGGGTCAGAGAAGCTAGACAGGGGCAGAGAGCCTAGACAGGGTCTGAGAACCTAGACAGGGTCAGAGAACCTATACAGGGTCAGAGAACCTAAATAGGGTCAGAGAACCTAGACAGGGTCAGAGAACCTAGACAGGGTTAGATAAGCTAGACAGGGTCAGAGAACCTAGACAGGGCCAGATAACCTAGACAGGGTTAGATAAGCGAGCCAGGGTCAGAGAAGCTAGACAGGGTTAGAGAACCTAGACAGGGTCAGAGAACCTAGACAGGGTTAGAGAACCTAGACAGGGTTAGAGAACCTAGACAGGGTTAGATAGGCTAGCCAGGTTCAGAGAACCTAGACAGGGTCAGAGAACCTAGACAGGGTCAGAGAACCTAGACAGGGTTAGATAAGCTAGACAGGGTCAGAGAACCTAGACAGAATAAAAGAACCTAGACAGGGTCAGAGAACCTAGACAGGGTTAGAGAACCTAGACAGGGTTAGATAAGCTAGACAGGGTTAGAGAACCTAGACAGGGTTAGATAAGCTAGACAGGGTCAGAGAACCTAGACAGGGTCAGAGAACCTAGACAGGGTTAGAGAACCTAGACAGGGTTAGATAAGCTAGACAGGGTTAGAGAACCTAGACAGGGTTAGATAAGCTAGACAGGATCAGAGAACCTAGACAGGGTCAGAGAACCTAGACAGGGTTAGTTAAGCTAGACAGGGTCAGAGAACCTAGACACGGTCAGAGAACCTAGACAGGGTCAGAGAACCTAGACAGGGTCAGAGAATCTAGACAGGGTCAGAGAACCTAGACATGGTCAGAGAAGCTAGTCAGGGTCAGAGAACCTAGACAGGGTTAGAGAACCTAGACAGGGTCAGAGAAGCTAGTTCGTAGCAAAAGTCGAATCATTATTGATGAAAAAGCCGCAGGTTTCAACATCAGAAACGGGGCTGGGCGCCAAACTGTCCATGATGGCCTCGGTTCTAGAAATGTGTACAGCAGATGGGTCGCAAGGCAGCTGACAGCTACGTAATTGAGGCGCTGCAAAGTTTCTAATTCACCAGAGAAGTGAATATCGGCTCAGAGATCTAATACAGGTTTGCAAAAGGTAGCTCACCATTTTGGAGGGATCATACGAGCGTTTGAAACTGACAATCAGAGCCCGTCACAAAGGTGAAAATGTATTTTGAATTTCAAGCATTACCTAATCGCTGGGGATTAGTGCGTGGACGTTGCAGGAGATTATATCGTTAAATAAATGACATTTTGAGCACTTAAAATACTTTTTTATTGCCTTACAAAAAAGTCATGGTTTGACTTGAACGCCCATCGAATGTCCAGACATGGATAGAATAAAAGTTCAAGGAAATTGAAGACATTCGAAAGACGCTATGCAGGCAGAAATAAAGCCTCTATTAACGCGACAAGACTGTCTCAAGAATGTTGAATTAAGACAAAGAATGTAAACGTTTTGCTTAATGAGAACGATATATCAGACTAACGAACGTAATACATAACTGGACTGCTTGACAACAGCGAAAGTGACAACCCGTTAACATTTAATAATGATAGCCCAGCATTCTCAGATCTCAAGTGGAGAACGCGATAAAAGACATGAGCAAATGGAAAGCAATATGCTTGGACAAAATAAATGTAGAAAAGATAAAACGTCTAAAGGAATTCGGTGTAGATGAAATCACTGGCCGGGATAATCACATCTGCAATATAGGATCGGTATTACGCGACATCAGATGGAAGATGTAATTACGAAATAAAATGCAGAATAGCCCATCCAAATCGGTCTTTGAAAGGTACATTGTACAACAAAACCTCGGGTGCTAAGTGGAACCAGTACTTACATATGGCAGTGAATCATGGACAATCAACAAGCACACGCATATATCTTTGGAAGCAACGAAGATGTGAAATTACAGAAGAATGATGCGGATCATATAGGCTGCAAAGAAGACTAATGATACAGTACTCGAGGAGGCACAAACACAAAGGAAGACTAATGATACAGCACTCCAGGAGGCACAAACACAAAGGAAGACTAATGATACAGCACTCCAGGAGGAACAAACACAAAGGAAGACTAATGATACAGCACTCCAGGAGGCACAAACACAAAGAAGACTAATGATACAGTACTCCAGGAGGCACAAACACAAAGGAAGACTAATGATACAGCACTCCAGGAGGCACAAACACAAAGGAAGACTAAGGATACAGTACTCCAGGAGGCACAAACACAAAGAAGACTAATGATACAGCACTCCAGGAGGAACAAACACAAAAACAATCTTTTGCAAGGATGAAAATAAGAAACTCATCCTTTCTTAGGCGTGTTATGACAAGAGGAAGTTTGGAGCACGTTGTGACACCGGGAAAGATAGCTGGAAAGAGAGACAGAGGAAGTTTGAGAGAGAAGATGCTGGATAGCCCGAGAGAAGGGCACGGGTGAGAATCAACAACAGAGTTGGTAAACGACACACGTGATAGTAGTGGATGGAGGTCCATGATCGTCAACGCCAACCGGCAGGGCACCTGATGATGACGGTGATGATGATGATGATGATGATGATATCGCGACCTTTTGACGTCAGTTACTACGCGACCCAACCTCGTACAAATATGTTTTAGATGTTAGAGAATGGATCGTAGAGTAGGCGATGAATCATTCGGATTTTGACAGTGAATACAAGTTGCTCGCTCGGGGGAAAGAGGTCGTTTATCAAATCGCGGTAGATACCTGGTATTTTTCACGTGGATCTTCGTGTTAAATTTCCCCTGATCTCTGAATAGTGAGATCAGACACCCGTGTGCAGGGACATGCACGTTAAAAACTCATTAGCAGTTGGAAATTGAAAAGATTAGTCTTAACGGCCACTGCTCGGACAATTTATTATAAGGATTCTCGCCCCACAGAGAATATATCGCAAAAAAAGAGGACTGTGTGGCTATAACATCAGGTCTTGGTTATGTGGTTAGCGGAGCGGCATAGATGGCGCCTAACGGGCTGCGGGTCTACCTTTCTCTAATTTAAGCTTTCGCAACCACCAGTTCCGAAAAGGCGTTCGTATATTCCTGGCGCTACCAACCTAACTGCTGGTTATAGATACTGGGATTGTCCGGGCAAGTCACCAGCGGAGTTTGGTCTGCCAAAAAAAATTGTATTAAAGTAGGTCACGACTTCTAACGACACAAGTGAACTCAAAGATAGACAGACAGATAGACTGACAGACAAATAGATCGGAACAAGAAAGGCAATATTCTGTATAAGGACACTATCGGGAAAATACGAGGGACAAAAATTGAGAAAGAGCTATTTTATTAATAACATTTTTGCGAGAGTGCGATCCAGAAATTTAGTGTGTCTTATTTTTCCACATAGTCCCCGTGTTTGGCAAAAAACTTTGTCCACCTTTCCACTAGCTTGTGGACGTCCAACACACTTTGTCCACCTGTCCACTAGCTTGTGGGTGTCCAACACACTTTGTCCACCTGTCCACTAGCTTGTGGATGTCCAACACACTTTATCCACCTGTTCACTAGCTTGTGGATGTCCAACACACTTTGTCCACCTGTCCACTAGCTTGTGGATGTCCAACACACTTTGTCCACCTGTCCACTAGCTTGTGGATGTCCAACACACTTTGTCCACCAGTCCACTAGCTTGTGGATGTCCAACACACTTTGTCCACCTGTCCACTAGCTTGTGGATGTCCAGCACACTTTATCCACCTGTTCACTAGCTTGTGGATGTCCAACACACTTTGTCCACCTGTCCACTAGCTTGTGTATGTCCAACACACTTTGTCCACCTGTCCACTAGCTTGTGGATGTCCAAAACACTTTGTCCACCTGTCCACTAGCTTGTGGATGTCCAAAACACTTTGTCCACCTGTCCACTAGCTTGTGGATGTCCAACACACTTTATCCACCTGTTCACTAGCTTGTGGATGTCCAAAACACTTTGTCCACCTGTCCACTAGCTTGTGGATGTCCAAAACACTTTGTCCACCTGTCCACTAGCTTGTGGATGTCCAACACACTTTATCCACCTGTTCACTAGCTTGTGGATGTCCAACACACTTTGTCCACCTGTCCACTAGCTTGTGGATGTCCAACACACTTTGTCCACTAGCTTGTGGATGTCCAACACACTTTGTCCGCCTGTCCACTAGCTTGTGGATGTCCAACACACTTTGTCCACCTGTCCACTAGCTTGTGGATGTCCAACACACTTTATCCACCTGTTCACTAGCTTGTGGATGTCCAAAACACTTTGTCCACCTGTCCACTAGCTTGTGGATGTCCAACACACTTTATCCACCTGTCCACTAGCTTGTGGATGTCCAAAACACTTTGTCCACCTGTCCACTAGCTTGTGGATGTCCAAAACACTTTGTCCACCTGTCCACTAGCTTGTGGATGTCCAACACACTTTATCCACCTGTTCACTAGCTTGTGGATGTCCAACACACTTTGTCCACCTGTCCACTAGCTTGTGGATGTCCAACACACTTTGTCCACCTGTCCACTAGCTTGTGGATGTCCAACACACTTTGTCCACCTGTCCACTAGCTTGTGGATGTCCAACACACTTTGTCCACCTGTCCACTAGCTTGTGGATGTCCAACACACTTTGTCCACCTGTCCACTAGCTTGTGGATGTCCAAAACACTTTGTCCACCTGTCCACTAGCCTGTGGATGTCCAACACACTTTGTCCACCTGTCCACTAGCTTGTGGATGTCCAACACACTTTATCCACCTGTCCACTAGCTTGTGGATGTCCAACACACTTTGTCCACCTGTCCACTAGCTTGTGGACGTCCAACACACGTTGTCCACCTGTCCACTAGCTTGTGGATGTCCAAAACACTTTGTCCACCTGTCCACTAGCTTGTGGATGTCCAACACACTTTATCCACCTGTTCACTAGCTTGTGGATGTCCAACACACTTTGTCCACCTGTCCACTAGCTTGTGGATGTCCAACACACTTTGTCCACCTGTCCACTAGCATGTGGATGTCCAACACACTTTGTCCACCTGTCCACTAGCTTGTGGATGTCCAACACACTTTGTCCACCTGTCCACTAGCTTGTGGATGTCCAGCACACTTTGTCCACCTGTTCACTAGCTTGTGGATGTCCAACACACTTTGTCCACTTGTCCACTAGCTTGTGGATGTCCAACACACTTTGTCCACCTGTCCACTAGCTTGTGGATGTCCAAAACACTTTGTCCACCTGTCCACTAGCTTGTGGATGTCCAAAACACTTTGTCCACCTGTCCACTAGCTTGTGGATGTCCAACACACTTTATCCACCTGTTCACTAGCTTGTGGATGTCCAAAACACTTTGTCCAC